>CP045891.1:2139206-2155723 GCA_013387185.1 Caligus rogercresseyi
ATATATATACATGAATTTCTAGAGCCAAGGCCATTTTTTTTTGTGAACAAGTTTGTTTTAACAATTTTGGAAACAAATAATCTAAAAACAAAAAGCATTTTGAACAAAAGACAGTCGTTTGAAAGCCAGCAAAGGCAGAAAAAACCCATGGGAATGTATCTAATTTCATGAGAGTAATTTAACACCAGGCCATCATTTGATGTGCCCCTACTAGAGACATTAGTAGACTATTGCTGTTCATTATAATTGTTGGTACATGAGGAAAGCTTCAACCACATGATTTTTCAAAGCTGTCTCCTACCTGGGATTTTAAATACTTTTATCATATGTATATGCCAACAAATAAAATACATTTAATATTCTGGAGAAGATGAAATGATGGGATAATCTAAATTGTTAATTTAAAATTATGGTGCTGGAGTTATTTATTCTTAGGATAATACAAAAAATTATAATCATAATTTGCCGTATTGAATAAGAAATTTATTTGTGTATTTTTTAAATAGTTCAACATCAGTTATGAAACATTTTATTCCTATGTTATTAAAAACAGACAATAAGTGGGAAAGGAATTCTAGAGTAGAATATATATATATATATATATCTTTATAGTCATAAAAAATAATTTTATATGAAAACATATTTTCAAAATTTAGTTTCACAACATTTATATGAATATTCTCATCAAAAAATACTTTTTTCTTCCAAAATATATTATTTTTCCTCCTTTGTTCACCATAAATTCTACAATAATAGATTTGTTATTTCGTAAGCAACATTCATTTTAAAAATATCTTAATAACGATCCATTGTATTTATCAGCATGAATGTTCTCTGAAAATCAAAAAGAGGATAATCCCATATTGTTTAGTTATTTATATAAATATGGGTAACTGTCAATTGAGTCTTTATTTATAATTACATTATTTTATTTATTTGAATATACTTTAATGATAGAAATATAAAGCTATAGCCAAAAATACAATAACTTGAGCTACTCTGTCGTAGCGTTAAACATACGTGGGATTGGGCATCACATTTTCTTTGCTGCATCTCTTTAATTATTTTCTCTGCACACAATAAAAAAACGTTTATTCCATTCTCCTATTAAAAATACCCATAACATGTCTGTTATATATAAGTATAAAATATATACAAAGTTATTTCAAATGCCAGATACGCCTTTTTTTCAAAGTTTTTAGTTTAATCAAATCAAACAACTCACGCAATCGTCGAGGCCCTAGACCAGACATAGGCAAACTTTTGACTTGCGGGCCACAGCAGTACATTGACTGTCCACTTTCTTTTTCTTTGGTCCGCTCATTTTTGTACTGAAGGGCTCAACTGGCAATGAGAAAATTCAAGAGAGAATTAAAAAGTAAGGCGCGGCCTAAATGTCAGCGCGCCATCTATTGGTGAAACGGGGTATTGTATGGAGAAGACGTAATGAATGATTTATGAAGCAATATATTTTATTCTTATATTCATATTTATTTTTAAGTACGGATATATATTTTTCTTTTTATAAACATATTTTGGGATAATGCAAGCAAAAATATGTCTCTTTCAAAAGAAAAAAAATTGAAGGTTTCTTTATATATAAAAAGTATATATATATTATATATAGTGTATGAGATTTTTGTAAATGTATACTGTACATAAATGACTTGACGGGGAATCCCCTTTGGGAATTGAGATTTCAGATATCTTCTTCATGTCTTATTCATCTTCCTTAATATTGTACAGAAAACCTCTATCTCTTTTTTCTTTTCTTCGTATTCTATTGATTATGTGTCTAATATACAGTATCCAAATGTGTCCATACAAGTTTCATCCTCACAAAATAACAACAAATTCCTCTTTCCCTCTCTCGATAAAAACACTCATTAATAAACATCTGGTTTCCGGCATTTCTATAGATTTATCACAGACGTGTTATTTAACTGATGGTCATTAATAAAAGTAGATATATACATTGGAATCCTTGCCATAGTGTTATACTAAAGAAAGCACTGTAGATATACATACAATATACTTTACCTAAAGTAAATAACTCAACCCCCAAAATGAGGTATCTGCATGACAAAACTAAAATTTAACTACTTGCTTTAAATCCAAACCTGAAACTTACACAAATATATATATATATATGTATATCAATATAAATATTTCAAATCTCTTTTTGTAAACGCATATATTACTCACTTAATCTAATTATTAAAGTCTTATGGCGAGTGATCTAAGTTGCTAAGTAAAAATATTATAGAATATTTGCATTTTAAATGTGTCTCACACTTTTTGTGTACAATATCATTGAAATACTGTTTTAACATCGTCAAACATTGTAATAATATACCATTACATTTAAATCAATCTCTCAATATGTAAAAATTGATATAATCCGATGCAATGGATTTTTTTTTTGACCTCAAAGAAAACATTTCTTGTAAATTTAATAACAAACATGTAGTAAATATATAATTTATACAAAAATGTGACTTCAAAAGTGAAAAAAAATAAACTTTCTCCATCTCAAAATAAACATCATCAAATGATTTCCATTTCAAAAGAATTTTTTTCACTCCAAAATGCTGTGGTATTTTGCTTCAAGTTTGATAAGCAATCATAAATTTGACGACGCAATATAATATATATATATATATATATGTGTGTGTGTGTTGGAGGAACTCTACGTAATATTACCTCTTATATAAAGATGAAGGAAAAGTTCGTTTAAACATACATACAAAGTTGTATACACAATTATGTGGCCTTGTCTGCTTCAGATCAAGCATATATATTTAAAAATAAATGAGAGGAGAAAGTATATTTTCAAGAGAAATAGAGGTGAGTAATGATTTTGACAACGGATCATCCTAGAGGCCACAATTTTATTTCTATTAATATTATTACTTTGTGGTTTCTTTTATTATATTACCATCAGTATATCCTTGCAAACGAAATTTCACAATATACATAAACATATATGCTTATATACATATATTTATATGAATATATACTATATCAGGAAACGACCGGGTACCCGGCCCGACCCGGGTGTTTTTTGAACGTCCCACCCCGGTGTCTAAGAATCACCGGGACGGGACTTTAAGAATTTTTTAAATATTAAAAAATATTCAAAAAAAAAAATTGGAACTTGTCGCTCTTAAAAACAAAATTTTATCATTACATGATTTAGAAGGCACCATTTTTAATTGTGGGAATTTTATTACCCTCTGAAAAAATCTGCTTTAGAACATCAAGTACCATAGCCTTGGCACTTGAAAATGTTATTTGAAGACAAATACAAAAGTGAGGCTGTGGAAATATGTAATAGATTTATTACAAAGCTAAACCTTCCATGCTCCTATGTCATCTATGACAAAAGTTATGGATCCCAAGAAATTCACAGCGCAATTACAAATTTTAAATGACTGTATTTACTTCAATGCTCCGATGCAAGGATTGCGGAAAATTATTTAACTCCGTTATTCACGCATTTGCTGAATGCCAGGGACTTCGCTTCCTAAGGAAAATAATTACCCTCAACATTGCCAACATGGGTGAAAACTTTGTGACACCGTTGATTCTGTTTGGAGTTACTTCGAATTTTTTTAAAGCATCACTTAAACGCGTGCCCTTGAAATGCCTATTTCGGCTTTTAGTATCAAAATTCCAAACGTGGACGATTCATGGTGGGAATATGCTGGAAATATAATCAAGTTTTATCCCTCCAAACACTACAAGAAATTTCAACGCTGGCTATTACGAATACACAAAAGTTTTTAAAGAAGTAAATATTCTTAATTAGTCTTTTTAATACAGGATGTTTTGTTGTTTTGAAATTTTAAAATAGTTTTATATTTATATAAATTAGAAAGTATGTTTTATTTGATTTTATTGTTTGTTTAATGTTTGTTTGTTCATGTTTTTTAATAAAGTTGTGATACATTGTTAGGAATTTTGTTGGACTTTTGTTAGAGTATTAATTTTAATCTATAATGTTTAATTATATATGTTGTTTTATATAACTACTACAAGGATTTCTAGTGCAGAGGAGAGTAGCAGAAGAGGCTGCCGGACTAGAAGAGGTAGAAGAAGGACCGGAAGACAAAGGACGAACAGAGGACCAATTACAAACTGAGGACGGAGGTCACTCGCAGGAAGAAAAGCAACCGGAGGACGAAGGACAACAGCAGGATGTGGAGCAAAAGAAGAATGAGCAACAGCCAGCGGAGGAGGTGCCTTGTTTAGACCATAAAGATGGAACGTCTTCAGTCAATCAAAGGCCTGGGACGATAGGGACTAATGTTTCAAAAGCGTGTGATGAGTTTCCTAGTCTAGAGGCCTCTGTTCCTGGAGTTTTACAAAACCATGGGATGAGGGATGACTGGATCAAAGTTATGCAAAGGGGCTCTTCTATCCCAATGAAGAAAACAAACTCTGACTCGGAGCTGAAGAAAAGCAAACGGGCCTTTACTAGCCCAGAGACAAATTCCCAAAAACGTAAAAAAGACTCTGATTCAAAAGCTCCCCAAACCTTAATTCCGTTCCATAAATAAAATTATAAAACCTCCCTCCCTACGGCTCATCGCCCAACTTATTCAATAATCATCATATGGCAAATTCATCTACTTCACATAATGACAATCACGCTAACGTGCCCAATAGTTTTCAAAATGAGTCAGTTCAATACATGCAAATAAATATGGGCAAACCTGCTCAACGGAGCTTAATCTGAGAATGTTGGGAAGCTCTACCTGCCTTGTTTTTGTGACAGAACCCCACCTACAACGTGATGGTGCTACTGTTGCAAGCTTTAAGGGTATGCCAATCTTTGTTCACGACGGCTCAAAACCAAGGGCGGCAATATTAGCATCCTCAAATTTGATTATAACGAAAATCCCTAAGCTCTGTTCAAAAGATTTGGTTGTATGTTCAGTTAAAATTGCTTATAACAAAAGTCTTGTTGTCGCGAGCTATTATGCTGATATCACGAGGGATGATATTTGTGGCATGATTAAACCTCTCGTTGACTTTTGTAATGGACACAATAGGCCTCTTTTGATATGTGGGGACTTCAATGCTAGGAGTCTTTTGTGGATGGACACTCTCACGAATCATCGTGGGGAAAAACTTGAAGAGTTCATGTCGTTGTATAATCTGAGTCTACAAAATGTCGGATGTACTCCGACTTTTGTGGGCGGAATGGGCCAGTCTATAATAGATCTGACCTTAACAAACCATTGGAGTCACCACCTTGTTTCCGAATGGAGAACTGAAGAACAGTACTCAGGATCTGACCACAGGTTCTGTACCTTCAAAATCAATGCCAGCAGGACCTTTTCCGGAGGTTTGAATCTGAAGAGCATAGATTGGTGCAAGTTTGCCTCCATACTAGAGACTAAAACACTTTCCTTGGGAAGTAGCTGTTTGGACACATGTGCAATGGATCTAGAGGCTTCGAACATGGCTGGTGAAATCTCTGAATCTTTGAAGAATTCAAGTAGGGTGATGTCTGGTACTTTGAGAAAGGTAAACCCTTGGTGGAGCAATGAGCTTAGGGAACAACGACGCAAAGTCAAATTTCTGCAGCGTAAGAAGCAGTATGAAATGTACAAAGTTGAAAAACAATTGTATAAAACAATGATTATAAAGGCCAAGAGGGAGGCATTCAAAGCGTGGATTGGCACTTTGGATGGTCCAAAAGATATATCTCGGCTAATGAAGACCAAAATGAATCATACCAATGCTCGTGTAGGTATCTTGAACGGACTTTTGGACGAAAAAGAGAGCTTGAAGTCGCTTCTAAGAGAGCATTTTCCTAATTCTAAGGACGTCAACGATACTAACCATGAAGACGGTACTTCCATTAACTTTGACCCCCATGTAAAATACTTTGACGAAGATCTTGTGAAGTGCGCCATTTCAAGTCTCAAGTCAAACAAAAAGCCAGGCCCTGATCAAATTCCTCCTCAAGCTTTTAAGAATCTACCCCATAGTTTTATAGTGAGATTAACGGATCTCTATAATTTAGTTTATTACTCGGGGTATACTCCCAAATGTTGGAGGATAACTAAAGTGATATTCATTCCCAAACCGGGTAAGGATAATTATTCCGAACCTCGAGCCTTCCGCCCCATTTCACTCACCAATGTGGCACTAAAAATCTTAGAGCGAATGTTACAATGGAAGATCTTTGAGAAATGTAGTTTGGCTCTACCGAACCAATTTGCATTTACAAGAGGAAGATCCACTGATACAGCCATCAGCAAACTCGTGGACTCAATTGAGAGCAGCTACCACCGGAATGAAGAAGCCCTTGTAGTATTTTTGGATATCGAGGGTGCTTTTGATCGGATTGGCTTTGATCATATCATAGATGGAATGAGGAAGTATGGAGTGGACAATAAGACAATCCGATGGTATGCCAACCTACTGAAGACTCGAACTGTTTTTGCAGAATTGGGTGGTGAACTTGTTTCAGTTTCACCAACCAAAGGTTGCCCACAAGGAGGAATCCTATCGGCCCTTGCATGGAACCTTGCTTTCCAAGAAGCTATAGACCAGCTCAAACCACCGGTTTATACAGTTGCTTACGCTGATGATCTGGCCTTGTGTGTTCGAGGTACGGATCGTCAAACTATTAGCAACTTGATGCAAGGTGCCCTCAATAGGCTTAAAAGTTGGGCAAACACTAGAGGCACTACCTTCAGTTCAACCAAAACAAAATATATGCTTTTTTCAAAAAGAAGAAAATGCAAGGATACTTCCCTCTACCTGAATGGAGCCAAGATTGAGGGAGTTCGAACATTTAAGTATCTTGGAGTAATAATTGACGATGGTCTAAACTGGAGAAAACACATAGAATATGCAATCTCTAAGGCTAAGAGAAGTCTATTTGCCCTCCGAACTTTTGTTGGATCCGACTGGGGGCTTAGCCCACGAAAGTCTAAATGGATCTACGAGACCTATGTTCGATCTATAGTGAGCTATGGCGCTATTGTCTTTGCACCTAAGCTTCTAGGCACTAGGTTCATCAAAAATGAACTCAGTAAGCTACAGAGACTTGGTCTGATGAGCATAACAAGAGCCATGAGGTCTACACCTACTGCGACTATGGAAGTACTATGTGGGCTCCTTCCACTTCATCTATTTGTAATGGAGCGTGCGTGTTTAGTTAGGCTTCGGACTAAAAAGGAAACTCCACTGAAATGGTTCGACCATTTACAAAGAGGACACTTGCAATATTTAGATAAATATTTGCAAGTAAAAAATATCCCAATTCCTTCACTTCGGGTCCCTTTCTGGTCCAATAATCTGGGCTACGACATAAAAAACAATTGGTGTATGAATGATTTTGATCTTGTCGGTTACACTGACGGGTCAAGAATCAAGGATCAAACTGGCGCTGGATGGGCTATAACGTGTGGGGACAAAGTACTTGATCAAAAGTTCTTAAGACTTGAAGACACAAACACAGTGTACCAAGCTGAAGTGGAAGCCATCAGAAACATATGTATTAATCTCAATGGGGATAAAATTGAACAAAAGAGAATAATAATCCTTTCCGACAGCATGTCGGCTATCAATAGTCTGGACATTAAACCAGGTGACCTCTTGAGTGCAGAAATTCTCGCGTGTAAAGACGCCATCAATAATTCTAACTGTAAAATCACGTTAGGATGGATCAGAGGACACAACGATAACACCGGGAATGAATACGCCGATATGTTAGCAAAGGATGGCGCCATGAGAGGTACACCAATCTCAGTACCAGTTTCTATGTGCCAATCAAAGAATGCTCTTCGACAAGAATCTTTGAAGGAGTGGCGAATTGCATGGCAAAGTATGAAGTGTTGTCGACAAACAAAACTGTTCATCACTGAGCCCTATATCGGAAAAAAGATATTCAGTTTCAAGAGAAACCAAATCTCAGTCATTGTTGGAATGGTGAGCGGTCACATTTATCTAAATCGGCATCTCTTTAAGATGGGGAAGGTTGAGAGCCCAACTTGCCGGCTCTGTAACGACGACGAGGAAACTCCATATCACCTCATCTACAATTGTCCTCTCACACGACAGAAGATGAGACAACTCGAGGGAAATATCGGGGAACGAAGATTGTCTCTGGAGGATTATATTTTTAGAACATTTAAATGTTTATGCACTTTTAATAATATTTTTATTAATAAAGACGATAGCTACTAGATAGGTCACTACCGGCTGATACCGGATTAGGTTCCGGTGAGGTGGGTCTATTCTAGGAGCTAAACAAACAAAATATTACTCTAATAAATAAGTCAAAAAAAAAAAAAAAAAACGTCGTCACTTTTTGGGGAATTTCTTTTCTAAAAAACGTTGTCACTTTCAGAATGACGAAGGAACGAAAATAATGAAGTCCCGACCCAGCCCGGATCCCGGCGGAAAAAAGTGTCCCGGTCGTTTCCTGATATATATATATATCTAATATATTAAATATAGGGGTGGTAAGATCAAATCCGGCGTTTTTCTTTTCTCAACTTAAAATACACATAAAATCATTAATTTCTGTTCAATTTGATTTATTTAGACAATAAAATAATTGTACAGATGTGTAGATTCTGCTTATTCAATCCATTTGCCTTCTGCGTCGACGACGCTCTGGATCCTGGCGCGGAAGGAGGAGCAGGCCTTGGCCTCCAGGGACCTGTCCAACTTCCTGGCTTGCTTCATTATGGAGTTGATCAGAGCGGCCTGGTGTTGTGAGCCAGTCGGTTGGTGTGTCGCTCAAGAGCCCCCAAAAATAGTCCATAGGATTCAAATCGGGGGAGCTAGGGGGCCGCATGTTCTTGTTCTTCTGCGTCAACAGTTGGCCAACCTTGAGTTTGTAGCTGTGACAACGCAAATCCTCATTCACACAGGCCAACAAGTTACGTGAGAAACGTCCAGCTCCTTGGCGACTTCCCTGATGGACCTGCTGGGGTCGTGCTCGAAGATGTCTGACACCCTCCTAATGAAGTCGGGGGTCCTGGCCTTGCGGACGCTGCTGGAGGCCTGAAGGCCCTGTCGACCAAAGCACGAGGGTCCCTGGTATCCTTCAGCTGCTGCCTGAGCTCAGCAACCCATCTTCTGTCGATCCCGAACAGCTCAGAGACCTGGGTGTTTCTGATGTGTTTGCCCTTTATATACAAGAATCTGGATAACGGCACACTGCGTTTCTTACTCGTTCCAGATATCGGCTTAGATTTCCAATGCGGCCATGACGATGATAAATTCACCGAAATGTCTCATATATGTTGGCTGTCTACTAATATATTATATATAATATATATAATATATATATATATATATATGTATATATATATATATATATATATATATATATATATATATATAATATATATATTATATATATATATCTATATATATATATATATATATATATATATATCTATATAGTATATATATATATATATATATATATATATATCTATATATATATATATATATTTAATACTATATATATATATATAGATATATATAGTATATGATAAAAGTAGTGCTTTGAAACGGGATTGGTTGAAAGAAAAAGGAGAGAATAATACAAAACAGTCTGCATTATGTTTCGAAATATCACTGCACTCGAGGCTTTTGAAGAGTGAACATCGATTCTGAGAGAAGGAATTCATCACTGTCTCTTTAAAAGTCTTCATTATAAAATTGTATTTATCTTTTCTTCATGGGCTTACACCCATATCATTTACGAAATTTTGAATGAAATCCTCATATTCCATGTTTATTTAATCATATCTGTCGATAAATGAATCATGACTTCGATTATCGACCTAAAAAGTAAGAGTTCATTGATGATTGATATTCATCGGTCTATATTGTCATTATTCCCTTTTAAAAATACCTTAAGACTTGATAATCAGGCCTGAGAATAAACAATGAGCTTATACGTGATCCGCTAGGTGACGCTACCAAAAGCCATGATAAAAATATTTAATTACTAATTAACAGTTTAAAAAAGTTTTTTATTTTTAACATCAACGATTCTCAGCAATATTAAAAATATTCTTATGGGCACTTATACAATTAATACACATTATTTAATATGTTAATAATGTGTACATATCAAATACTATGACAAAAGTCCCATTATACCTATATATAACAAATAAATTCGTTCTTACATTTGTATCTTTCTATGATCGAGTACTTCTTGGAGAATTATTAAATCAGCTTTGTGAACGCAATGCATATTCTTTTTTTTTTCATCATTTTCACGTCATGACCTTCCATAGGCGAGTGAGAGGTACGAAACTATACCCCTTGAGCACACTATTCATCAAACTCAGATATTTATTTGCTCTCTTATTACGAGCCAAGTCTTCTGTTTAACTTTGGAACATAGAGAAAAAGAGGGACATCACCGGCCAGTGCCGAAAGTTTTAATTTTCTTCCACATCTTGTTTAGGATGTTTTTTTTGGAAATCTTTGGGATGAAATGGATCGTGCATATGGGGATGCAAATGACGGACTCCAAAGCTTATACAACATTTACATGAAGAGCATTTCTCTATAGAAATGCCATTTCATACAAATACCCTTTGGGAAATGAATCCTCTTTTATTGGATGCAACACAACATATTTATGTTTTAAATTCAAAATCCCCATACCTGATTTAATAATGTATTTTTTGTCAGATACTACACAACATAAATATTATTTATTCATCCGAACTACATGACATTCTAACACAATACTCATAGGATTTAATGTGTGTTTATTTATAATTATTACCTCCGCCGAAGGAGGTATGTTTTCACTGGCGTTGTTGGTTTGTTATGTGTTAGTTTGTCAGCAGTGATCCTTCAAAAGTACTGAACGGATTCGAATGAAACTTTGTGGAGTTGTTGGAAATGCCAAAAATAAAAAAACAGATTAAATTTGTGCATCTCTAAGGCTTTTTTAATATGCAAAGGAGCAAAATACTACTAATATAATAATGAAACTGGTCTCTATTCAGGGAGAGGAAAGACAAACGCTAAAAAATATTCATTGACGTATATTTATCAGATATATCAGCATCAGGACTATGTTAAACCCGTGACGTAGCTTAAACTGCTCCTCTTCACCGTCTCTGAGTGTCTTTTAATAGCAAAATGAGCAACAGAGAGAAACATGATTAGAGTTAAAAACGGGCGTGTGAAAGGGAGAATGTTTGAATAGAATGTTGTGGGGATCGGCGGAGGTACACACTCTCTGAGTGTAATATGCTCTCTATTCTTTAATGTTTTAAAGTTTGATTTATAGTAGAGACCCTAGCGGTGTGACCAAAAAGACTTTGACTCCTCAATGATAAATACAATTCTTTCACCTCTTTATGGATAATTAACTTCAAGAATATTATATTCAGTGCTTTTTTGCTACTATCAACAAACTTCCGACGTACCCTCAGTTTTGTTGAGTTAAATTTCAATATATCTGTATTGTGTTTATTAGTATCCAGTTTAGTATTATATTGTTCAGTGTCAACATCCACCTTTTGATAATAAATCAACGCATTCTGATTCAGTATATAAGTTTTTTCAATTAATAAATAAATATGATATTTTGGCCAAGAAAAGTAAGCATACTAAAAAATATATTAACTTTTTCATCAATCATCATTAAGTTCACGCATTTCCACAGGATTGGTGTCTTCAATGAATTATTTGCTTTGAAAGGTTTCCTCGAAAACTCCTCGTCGCAATTCAATACAGGTTGTTGTATATCAAAGTAAAAGTTTCACATTTGTAAAAAACACGTATTATTTCTTTTTTGTAAACATACAATTTATCACATTTTTATAAGAGTAGTCTACCTGGCAAAAATAAGTTTCAATAGAGGAGCTCAAGGCATAAGGTATTGTTGGGAAAAAGTTTTTAAGCATACATCCTATAATATATATATATATATATATATATACATATATTTATTTATTTACATAATATAGGTATATATATTTGTACAAATATATATATATATATACTTAATATATATACTATTTATTTATAAGAGCAATGAATACTAACAATCAGGATGGTAAAGTCGCGCAACCTTTCAAAACACAAAATACAAAGTGAGATCGACTAATTTATTTATTTGCCGCGTGAATGAAGTAGTGAAGTTTGTAGAGGAACGTTTTAGAACTACCTATTTCTTCAAACTAGACGATAATGGGGAAGGTTTGTTTCTCCGGGTTGCAAGAGTGGCTACAAACCAAAGGGCAATGAGGGGAAAAAGAGACGGTTTCATATATTCCCCAAGGATGAGTCCGTACGCCAACTCTGGACAAAGGCTGTTCCGCTAAAAATTAGATCCCTTTAAGACATTTGCGTTGTGTGACGTACATTTCATGCTCTCCGATTATAAGCCAGAGTCTTTGACTCTAATCCATCACGTTCAGACAGATCTGGAAAAACTCTTTGTCTTAAGATAATAAAAAGAGATCCGTCCCTTCCAATTTTCAAAATCTTCCTCACTACTATTCAAAAAGCTCCTCAAGCGTTCCTCCACCTCAACCTCACGACTCCTTAATGAAACGAGCGAATTTAAAAAAGATTAAGGCTTTTGAAGAGGCCAACTCATTTTTAACACTCGAAGAGTTCAAATGAAAATGGATAGGACTTGCCTTCCGAGCGGCGTTCAAGAACATTATGATGAAAAAGATAAAGAGCTGGTGTTCTTCAAGATGAACTTTTGTATGGAGTACCGTTAATGAACTTCAGTCTAAAATTAATGAAAAAATGACAATTTATATACTGTAAGCCAAACTTCATTCTTAACCTTCTTTATTACCTCCGCCGAAGGAGGTATTGTTTCACTGGCTTTGTTTGGTTGTTTGGTTTGTTAGTTGTTGGTTTGATTGTTTGTTAGTTTGTTGGTTGTCAGCAGTACTCAAAAATACTGAACGGATTGGATGAATTTTGTGGAGTTGTTGGAATGCCAAAAGACGAAGGGGATTAAAGTGTTGATCTCTGAGTGCAGAATTAAGGCGCCAAATGAGCTAATACTACTAAATTTTTCAAGTTAGCCTACTCTGCCAATAGATGTCGCTGTGCTTAAAATTGGTGCCGGGACGCGTTCTTCTCGGAATTTCCGTCTAGGGGAACCCTCCCCGTCCTCTACGCCTCCCAGTCGTGAAAAATCCGCCTCGGAAGGCTCATGACGGCGGAGGTTTGCACTCTCTGAGTGATATATGCCTCTAGTTTGTATATTGTTTTTCACATATCAAAACTTGACTATTCCTCAGTATTTTCTTATTAATACTGATTCATACAACTACGATGACTTTATTCCCTGCTAGTGTTATTTTTCAGGGTGAAAGATAGATCTTTTAATCATCTCGAACATATCACCAAGAACAATCATTTACAAAATGTGACACCCTTCTTAACATTTGGGCCTTCTAAATTCATTGACATCAAACTCTTCCACCAATCAACTATTTAGCTTGGAAAATGAATTAAACACAGCTTTAAATCGTTTGACAATATCTTGCCCCATTTGGACGAAGCAAAAGAGAAGAAATTAAACTTTTGATTGAACAATATCCTCTTGTTTAAATGTCCATAACAACGGAGATACAGTCCTGCCTTGTACGCCTATCTATGTCCTGGAAAGGTTTCTCAACGAGTCTTTATAGAGATCTACGTAAGAAGTTCTCACATTACATACCTACAATACGTCGCCTTACGGAACTTTCTTCATCTTTGAATTTAGAAACTGATTGGCTGACTCTACAATAACTTACCTAAAGGCTCGCTTCAAGGCTCTAAGTCAAAATAGGATAAAATATTAGTATAATTTTTGGCGAAACATATTGTACAAAACGAGTTGAATATTTTGCTGGGAATTTTTATGGGGTGGATGATGATCAAGTAACTAAGACCCTATTTGTGTCATGATTAAGAGCCTTCATTCAGTTATCATGACATGATAGTTATGCAGCCTGTTTTGACTTTGAATTCTGGAACAATTAAAAAGATCATCTTTGATCAAGTGATCAAAGTTGTAACGGAAATTGGATTTATATGTGAGCCACCATTTGTGACGCCCACAAAGTGAATCAGAAAACATATTCCATAGAATTATGCCATGGAAGCATCAATACTTTTATTCATCATCCTCTGACTCCGGATAGGAAAATGTATTTATTGTTTGATTCTGTTCACAATTATGAAAAACTTCTATAATAACTTCGTGTCTCGTGGCCATTTTGTCTGTCCAAATTTCAGAGGCCAAAAAATAGAAGGAAATATGATACATAATCGTAAATCTATAAATCTTGAATTAGGGCAACCATTAAAAATAGTTCATAAGCTCACAGAACGAGTATTGTACACCCGTACATTAGAAAAATGAACGTTAAGCTGACGAACAGTCTATTCACGAGTCTACCATTGCCGCTTTACGTCACTATGGGAGTGAAGAAGACAAAAAAGATGGATGGTTACGGCAAAATTTTGGAGGTAATATGGACGTGGTGGATGATAATTAATACCCGTTCTCCGCAAATAGGCTTTCATAAAGAAACCCTTGGAAAAGAGCCATTACTTCTAATTCCTCCAATTAGAATATTTGCGAGACTTTACATCATGGCTGCATGAATGGGAGGCAGCGGGAGATAAAGCCTCAAGTCTTACTCGTGGACACTTTGTTTAGCAGCTAAACAAACTTTAAAAGGCTTATGCGAACTGGCTGAAGATTTGCTCGAAGAAACTGATGTCAATTACGTTCTTCTTGGCCACATCAATTCATATTGTATTGAAGCTCGGTTTGGACTCTATAAGAGAAGATGTGGGACGAACATTGAATTAAGCGTGTGCCATATTTGGATTCAGAAAAATGCCTTCGAATGAAGATATAATAAGTTTAGGCAAAATTTCACTGAAAGATCTGGAATATCATTTTTCTGAGGATATAAATTCAACAAATGAAAAGATTAAGTCTTCTTCTTTAAATATATTCCAATTTAAACATTTTACTTTAAAGATTCAGTTGAAATATATTAATGCGTATCTATAGTTTACTTTTGTTCTGGTTATATCGCGCATTCCTATAATGTAAAACTATAGCCTGTCATTCTTGACACAATTTATTGACAGCTTTAAATAAAAAATCGATGTAAAATTATTCTCCTTAGAAAATATTGATGTGAAAGTAAACTTTTAGATCAAATTAATCGAAGTGGGGCTAACTCGTCCTTCTGATGTTCTTTTTTGAGGTGTTCCTTTGTTTATGCATTTTTTTTCAGAAATTCAAATTTCAAAAAGTATCTGTAAAGAGTTGATCTTCTTCCACTTCTTCAAAATATATTTTTTATTCTTTCGTTTATTAAACTTTTGGAAATGATACTTACGCTTTGGAAATTATTTTAG
Organism: Caligus rogercresseyi; assembly: GCA_013387185.1. Taxonomy (NCBI): domain Eukaryota; kingdom Metazoa; phylum Arthropoda; class Copepoda; order Siphonostomatoida; family Caligidae; genus Caligus; species Caligus rogercresseyi. The sequence goes on from CP045891.1 coordinate 2,154,618, forward strand.
CAGAATGCGAAGAAGACCATTCCTTTGAAAATTTATTCCACAATCGCTGCTAAATTTTTAATTGTATGTCCAAAATTATGTTTCGGAATTATGATCAAATTCCGCAAAACAAAAGGCAAACAAAAGAAACAAGCAGTCAAAATATGACAAATAATTCTAAGAGATTGAAAAACTTAAAGGAGCAAAACAAAATGTATGTATGTTATTATAATTTTGCAGAAGTCTTGAATGTATCTACTGTTTATTTATATATGTCCATAAAATTTGTAAATAGTCAAATCTATATTTTCGTTCTCAAAATCATAATTTGTTATGAAATAAATAAGGAAAGGGAGAATGTACGCGTATTCTCCTTTTTCCTTTTTAGATCCCTCATCGTATTTTCCTCGCGAGCTTTCTTTTCCTTGTTTTTTAGTATTCATTGATAAGAGTATCATTCAAAAACAAATTCATAGTGATAAATTTGCTCTATAAAATACGAAAGCGTCACACATACACCGTTTCCTATAAATCTCCCTTTCAAGTGGAAGAAAAAGGTTGAATTATCTTACAAGGAATCTTCGACAATAGAAATTTACAGTTCACTGCAAATTTCACCTATTGCATAAAATTTTACAGGCATTTCAGGACTTGGGTTATTGTACCACCACCAGCCCTCATGCGTTTTTGGACTGCATACTAAAATACTTCTTAAAAATAAATCTGCAGGTCTTGAAAGAGGGAATGAAGGCTATTTCAAGGACCATTTATTTGGAGTTTCGAGGGACAAAATTATTGCTCACCAAAAGACGAGGGGCATGTGACTTTTGAATGTAAGCTCTTATAGCTCAAAAGCTAACTCTATATCAACCACTAAAGGCAGAGATGCTGAGAGCCATTATACTAGCAGCGTCAGCTAGGTATTTAACTCTTTTGTAAAGTTCCTATGGTCGAATTAAATCGTGGATCTACGACGGAGAATGGTGTAATTCCTTCCATCGACATCGTTAAATCAGAAAAAATATTTGTATAAGATTTCAAAGAATTCTAGTATTTACTTATAGATACCTTTATGAATTGTGAATTGTTGGTATTGGTGAATGATATTTAATGATGAACTAGATAAT
>CP045891.1:2155823-2168088 GCA_013387185.1 Caligus rogercresseyi
TATATATATATAAACAGAGAGACAGTTTCAAAAGAATTCATGGCTGGTTTGAATATACTTACATATATGCGTAACAAAAAACAATACAAACATACATGCATTATAGAGCAATACTCACAATCTTGGGTCAAATTGGGACACGGCCTTCAAACCAGCACCTCCTCAACAGCAAAGGGGCCGCACTCATCTCGAGCTATGCACTTATCAAGAGGAAAATACCTACGGCAGCTGACCAAGGGATGGATTTTGGCAAGATTTCTTACGGCATTCTCGTCTGTGACCATTCCTAGACTCAATAATGAGTTCAAAGCGCCAAATGCCGCACACAGGGCCGGTGCAGGTCGCCATAAATGACGCTGCCAGGAGCATTGTTGGATGTAAAAGACGCGATCCCATTCATCGGGGATCTCCTTGAGAGAGTAGGCCTCTCACCCTCTACGAGGTGGCAGCCAAGACCTTGAGACATAGAAATGTTTCAACTCCAACGACGGAGGCGGCGGGTGCCAGGAACCCGGTTAGTGACTTCGTCTTCCCCATCCGAGGAGGCCCATGAGATCCTCCACTCCAGTGGCGTATCCACTTGGAAGGGAGACGGCTACCTTTTGCATGCCAGCAATATCGGTGTGGAACATGGTTTAAGGCCTTGAGGTCGGCCAGGACCCTTCATGCTGCCAGGGCTGCAGCTAGGTCATTGAACGCAGCGTCCCCACATAATCCATAATGCATTGTCATGTTATTTATTTATTTGCTTTACATACTTTTAACTGTTTTATTTATTTATAAGAGACTAGTATAAATGTAACTAATGTGGCTCATGGCACATATCTTGATTACAAACACACACAGTCACACAAAATTTTTACTATATATAGTATATAACACTAGTATGCAGTTTTTGTTTTGTTTTTGGCAATTACTTCGAAAAAGAACTGAAATAACTAATAAAGTTATGAAAAAAATTGTAAAAATGTACTTCATTTTCTTCTTTCCTTTTGCACATCTTTATCTACATCTAATAATATAATAACTTATAAGTAACCCATTAGTCTTATCAAATATATATTCCATTGCATACTTGGTTCCTATACACACACACCACACACCACATGATTCAATATGACACATTCATTTCGTAGAGTAGTCGTTAGCTACGCCAAAAGAGATGCCCATACATGTCAAATGTATCATTTCTTTAGACTCCACTTTGAGAAACTGTATAGGGACTTTATATATATTTAGTTAGTTTATGTCATATATTGACGTGCAAATAAGTAATATATAGTAAAAATATAAGTAAAATTAAGGACCATAAGTGTGATAAATGCCCACATATAAAGTATGTTTTTATTTTAGTCTTCAATTATATATATATGAAAGTAAAGAAAGTTATTTCCTAAAAATATATCAATAAGTAAGTATAAATAAATTGAAATCTTCAATGAAAAAAATCATCTTCTACGCCCTTGGACCTAGCAGTTCCGAATTGCTAGTACCAAAGTACTTGAGTAACTCTTCACACATTGAATGGTACGATCGATCCCTGATCCCCTTCACCAGGAGGAATCGAACTTTTTATAGCGGCCTACCGGAGCGAAAATCAATTATCAACACATGCTTTCTATGTGGGAATGTCAATCCGGTGTCTGGATTGAATATTTCATTATATAATGACTTTTATTCTCAACAAAATTTGACCTTCGAAAAATGACAACAAACTTCATCTCTGACGTCACATTAATATATGGTGACGGTCATAATAGTAAATATAATAAACTGAGCACTACGATCGTGTACAATTCAAAGGCCTTAGTTCAAGGTAACACTAAGAATTTCTACATTATTAGGCTCAAAATATATTATTTTGAATTGAGTTAAAATGGATTCTGAAGAAAGTAGTGTTACAGGTTTATATGTTTTTTTTCTCGATATTTGTTCTCTTTGAATGATTTTTTTTACATGGAAAAGAAGGGAGATGGAATAATGCATGAGTTTGATGCAAGTTTGAGTCCATTGTATAACGTAATCATCCTTATCAAACCAAAAATAGTCTGTTTGATTATTTTACTCCGAGAGAAGCCCCATCATTCTCATGTTGTAAAATATATATGTTGTATAGTTAATGTGTTGACAATATTATCTATTTCGAAAATGCAATTTAACAAATTTTTGATGAAATAAAATTGTGTCCTCAATCCAACTCTTAAAAGTTGTATCTTTTCATCCTAATAAAATATAACACTTAGTCATTTTATCAGTTCTGGTGTTTAGGAATATAACTTTTTAAAATAAATCCAAGTAAATGTTAAAAAATGGATTGATATAGACCTACAAAAATATATTTACAAAAGAAGTTTGAGATTCTATAAGCACGCAAGAGTTTTTTTATGTATTAGGTATTTAATAGAGTTCACTCCTTTATAAAAAAGAAATAGGATACACGCTGCTCTGAATGGTAGTTTATTAATTGATAAACAACAGAACAAAAGTCTTTTTACTGGAGATGTGAAAAATGATTTAGACTAATGGGTACTCTGATTTCAAAAATCAAAACCGTTTTGCTGTACCACGTCAGGTTTTCAGTTACAGAAATATTCCCATGCCTAGAGTCTGGATTTCAATTAAATTTACAAAATTCATTTATTACACTGGGGAACAGTGGACAAAGTTTCTTGGGATATATCAACTGATTTGAATACCTATTTGGTCCCTGTATAACTAAATTAAAAACCATTTTGCTCAATCAGGTCATAATTTTTAAATTTTGATTTTTTTGTGTTTCGATTTTCAACTTTTAGACAAATCACAACTTTTTGTTTATTGAGCTACAAAAGTGGTATGAGGTTTTTGGAAATGGCAGTGGTCAATTAGTGGGGTCGGAGCTAGTTTGAGTTGAAAAAAATAATCAGAGGGGCCCAAAAAATTACATTTATTTTTGGTAAAATTACCAAATTTTGCATATTTTTCAGTATACATATTATTATATTACAACTTCTTAAAGTAAAACAAAAATTATCGGTTTAAACTTTTTATATTCTTACTATACAAAAAAAACATATTCAAATTGAAAATGCATAGAAATTCTAATTACTAGCAGTATAAAACTTCTCTCTAAAGATTTCACTGGGGAACAGTGAAAAGTTTCTGGGGGAATTTCAACTGATTTGAATACCTAATGGGTCCCTGATAACTAAATAAAAACCATTTTGCTCAATCAGGTCAGAATTTTTAGAAATTTTGAGTTTAATGTTTTCGATGGTGTGAAGTATCACATTGCAACTGCTCAGTCGCACTCTCTCATCTGTAACATCTGGAAGTGACTAGAAACACTGGAATTGGAACATCTTCACTGTGGGGCACTGGTCTGATAGCAGAATCCAAGTTTGAATACTTTAAAACTCTTCTGGTTTTTAAAAAATACCTATACGGTTTATAGTGCAGCAATGGCAATCATCTGAGTGGTTTTTTTTGGTTTTCTGCACACAATAGGTACACACAAACCTGAGTTCTTCTTCTTGCCTTTAGACCATTCTCTAAGTTGTGTAATGCAAGTAACAAACACAATGGGAGGGGCCCACTCTTTTATCATTCTTTAGAGACAAAATTTTAAATATTAGAAGCAATTTGCAAAAACTGTTTAAGAAAATATATGTGATTTATTTTAATTTATCATCTCAAAACCTATCTCCGCCCCCATAACATGAGTATTCCATTTCCAAAAAAACATCCATACGAAATTTTATAGCTCTATAACAAAAGTACAAAAATCGCCCGAAATCGGTCAAAATATTTTGGGCTTTTTGGGCCTCTCTGATATTTTTTTTTACCTTAAACTAGTCTCCGCCCCCAATAATATGACCATGCCATTTCCAAAAACACCCATACCACTTTTGTAGCTCAATAAACAAAAAAGTGTGATTTTGTCTAAAAGTTGAAATCGAAAACAAAAAAAATCAAAATTTCAAAAAAATTATGACTGATGAGCAAAAGTCGTTTTTAAATTAGTTATCAGGGACCCAATAGGTATTCAAATCAGTTGATATATTCCCAAGAAACTTTTTCACTGTTCCCCAGTGTAATAAGTAAAGTAATTTTGTAAATTTAATTGAAATCCTGACTTCTAGGCAATGGGATTATTTCTGTAACTGAAAATCCTGACGTGATACAGCAAAACGTTTGATTTTTGAAATCAGTGTACCCAAATTAGTATAAATCATTTTTCACATCTCCAGTAAAAAAAATGAAAATTTGTTATTCAGTGTAATTTATGGTAAATTAAAATTATTAATTATTATTATTATAATGTGAAACACTTAATTGCGGCAGTTTGGAATTAATAGAATCTTATTGAGTACAAGTATTCACAATATTTCTTATAAGTTGAATTGAAAATTGTGAAGGAAGAGTTATTCATTTTATGAATACACACTAAATCACAAATCCGGTGTGTATTATTCCTTCCTCTCTAAGATTGAAGAGAGTGACGGCAACATGAAAAGCACATGAACTATAACGAGAGGTGCAAATAATCCAATTAGGGTCTTAAAATAAATAACACGATGCAAATGCATTACATAAGGATTAATTCAATTAATGCAGTTATTGTAGATTATTATCAAAACAAACTACTTTCCCTTTTATATTAATTTGCATTTGATATACGGCATTCAAGTCACAAGGAAACATCTATGTTTGTATAAACAATCCATTATAGTTCAAGAGATCTTGTAAGCCGATCGGAGGGATCCAAAACTCTTATTTGAACGAACTGCAATTCAAAACATGATAATTTATTCAAGCAGTCGTGTATCTATATTAGCCAAAAAATATTTAGTACACAAAAAGAACCATAGAACTAAACTTTCTTGATGTCCATATGACTTGAAATATGAAAGATGAGGGGTACTAGTCCCCAGAGGTGTATGTAAAAATTGTGTTATTTAACAGAGTCGTTATTTGACAAGATTTAGAACCAATGAAAGGAAACATTTCAGATCAACATAAAAGATCGATGGGATGGAGTGAAAACACTCAGAAATCAATGCTCCGGGAGTCTCATAACAATTACCAGGGATTCAATCATCCCTGACACAAAGCGGAAGGGGACAAAAAAAAGTATCTTTCGATTTATATTCAAACATAAATGCTTTGCCATTCAAAATAATCAGCCGTATTCTTATGCATTAGTATAAGGTCAGGTTTGACCGTTATTTTGAGGTGCCCTCAATTCACAGAAATGGAGGGGTTCTCTATACTGTAATATCTTTTGCGGTCATGATATGTTTTGTTCACAATCTTGTGGTATTCCGTAAATAAAAATAATGATGTGGTGTAGTTCTTCACTTTACTCTGTATACGTCATTATTTTCGGTACATCTATTGTATACGTCTTTATTCTCAGTATCACATACAGTAGTCCTTGTTTTGAGCAACCTTAAAATCATAATACCATGATTTTATAAATTCAACACCCCCTTGGTTTTCATTTTGGATTTTTAATGATTTAGTAGAAGAGTAATATTTGATAACAACTTCAATTTTTAAAAAGAAAGAAGATTTTTTTTTCAATCTGCCCTTTTGAAATATACGTTTTCACAAGTTATGTAAGCTTTTTAATTGGATCCATCCAATTGTAATAGGACTCCCTTTAAGTAAAACTACTTTTAATAAGTAGAAAAAAGGAAATTTGTTATATAAGCGTACAAATGGAGACCAAATTCCTAATAAAGAAAGCCACTTATATTTGCGCATTAACGTATATAGGCTAATGTTTTTATAATTTCGATTGAGGCTAATTTTATGCTTGAATGGACTGGAAAAAAAAATGAATGGACAAAGTAAAATATACATTCATTTAACCGCAAACATATACTTAAAACAAAATACCATATGAGTATAAGCTTTAAAATGCATTGTTGGAAAAAAGCGGATGATTATATGAACAGATATAGTGTTATGTGTCGCTAATCTCCCCAAAAAACCTCCTTAAATGAGATAGGTTCTTTTTTTCGACCTTATCATTATGATAGAAATTTGTATATCCATCAATGGTTTCAATATAAACCAAAAATATATTTAGCTATTTATAATTATCATTCAATTTATAATATTATGAAGTCACGTCGTCAAAAGGTATCTTCTCTGTATTGGAGTTGTTATGTGTAGTGTATTTACTTGTAGGATCAAGCAGGATCATCTTCACGATTTGAATACTCTTGTTTTTATTTATAACAATGTACCTAGGTACGGCATTTTCAATATTCTTACTTATTCCAAAATATATTAATCTCTCAGCGTCTTCCTTCTATGTACATCACTTCTCATCACCGAGGCTCCTATTCTCATCATTACCCCGGTGGTTGGCGACGAGCAGGCATAAGAGTTATTCCCTTTTGTTATAGGTACGAGACCTTTTTATGTTAACATAACATTATAAGCAGGTCTGTAGGAATCTGGTAAATAAATTTTCTGGGCATAATGACCTTTTAACGCATATAACGCATATTTGGCCTTTTTCTGCATATTTTTCGCATATTTTGAAAAAAATCGAGGATATATATATATATTCAGTATTTACGGGTCTAAACTTCTACACAAGGGCGCCATGAGAAGAAGACGAGTGTTTACACGTGGCATCAAAACAGAAGAATAATGAATTCCCGCCCGATTGCCTCACGCAGGGGGGAATCCTTACTAGTCATCAGGAATCCACTGACGGAGAGCATTGGAATCCTTAAGAGGGTGCAGATGCAGCGACCGTTGAACCCTTTGCCAGCAAGTTGAACAAGAACCCAGACTTCGAAAAAATTAAATTCTACTCCAGAATTCTGAAGAGAGAGACATTGGAGCTCAAAGATGATCCCAAATTGCCGTTCCTCTTCTCGTGTGCTGCCAATTACCTCTGTGGACTGGGAAGGGTTTTTTCCAACTAAAGTCTCTTTTGTCTGACCAGCAAACAAGTCTGACAGATAAGCATGTAAAAGATATGCTCATTCGTCAGTGGAACAATGATTACATGACATAATTTTTATTTATTTAGAATATACATTATTTTTCTACATATTAAGGCTTTTTTTTTTTTGCTCATTTAACCTTTTTTCGCGTATTTTTTCACATATTTAGTCTTTTTTCCCCGCATATTTCTGGGCATATATGGCATTGTTTTGTTCCAAATTCCAACAGCCCTGATTATGAGATAATCTTGCTTGCATAATATTTTTTTTCGAGCAAGTAGCAGGTTGTTGTGGGATGCACCCCGGTTACCACCCACCCAGCTACCCACTCGGGCTGACTTTTTGTAAATAAACAAACCCGGGTAGTGGTTTTTTAGTGGGTGCAAATGCTTTTTCATTATTTCCCACGGAAGATCGAGTAGTATTATGGGTATGGAGGGCTTCATTGGCAAGGAAAATAATAATTATGTGTATTTTGTCTGGCTTTTTATAAGCTATTCTTTTGGATAGACAAAATGTATGGAAAATAATATATATTTTATATTTCTCATAATCCACTTTTTTAAACTGTGTGCTTTTCTTCGATATATTTATGCAAACAAAAAGTTTAGTTCATACGTTATGAGCAAAGTATTTATTTCTCGTGTCGGTCATCATGTAACATTCATACGTCCTCTGGATAATTTAGAGACATCATTTCGTGGATATTTCCCCCACTTTATTCCAAAAACCTCCTTACTATCGACAGGTGCGACAAACATTCTCTTATTAGTTTTTAAAAAATAATTATTTTTTTAAGTTTTGGATTATGTGTTATTCTATTTAGCCCGTTTTTTTGTCATTAAAAATGAGGTTTGACTTAAAAATTCACCCGGGTCGATTTTTTATTTAAAACCCAGGTTTTTTAACAACTGTGGTAAGAGTAGTCATAATTTAATTATTTGCAAATCAAAGGAAATTCATGTGCAAGCGTTGTTATTTACAAAAAAGAATACGTTATATATAATCAGGTCATACGATACAAAGAATAACCAACTTCAGGTCATTTTTCTGGTTTTAGTAAGCAAGTACTCATACATGTTTAGATTATGAATTGATTTATACATAGGAACTTTGACATCATTGGCTTTAAAAATAACTATCATGACAAATGGATTATTCTAACTACTTTTCCAAAGAACTAAAAATGATCCAAGAAATAGAAAGATAGACGCCAATTAAGTATTAAAACGCTCAAGTGGTCAGTTTTGATATCCTTACAAGGTCGGCTGATAAGTCCCGAGACTAACACATAGATGGTGCCAGTGATTTGTTTTCATATGACTGTCAGCTAGTACCAACCTTAAAAACATACATGCATAAATATAACAGCTGTCTGACAACTAGTTTGTGAGTTTGTTCAGTCTGTAAAGAAGAAAAAATAAAGGAACAATCAAAAGAAAAGATCCAATGGAAAGCTTTTGTCAAAGTGTATTGTAATAGGAATAATGAAATCGTTATTATAGTTAAAAGTAGTTAGAAGTGACTGGTTCTATACAATATAATACTGACGGGCAAATAACTCCTTAAAGAGATTCGAACATTTTGTTCATTAAAATGATTAACAATAAACTAAAATATAACTAACCGAATCACTTTTTGAACTACCAAAATTAGTCATCATTTTCGAAAATTATTAAAATGAAGGAATGTTATTTTTCTAATTAAAAACTTATGCCTTCAAAAAATTAATTCATTTTGAACGAAAGCTCACAAGTGGACATTTCTAATGTATAAATGTTTATTATTGATACTTTCCACAGAGATATAAAGACATAGAAAGCTTATTGGATCCTTCAGAGAAATACGTCATATTGCCCATAGTTAGTTAGTTAGAAATTTATTGCCGATTACAATAGTACATACAAACAATTGCCCAATAGTAACAAATATGTCTTTCTCTATGATCACTTACCATGACGTAGTATAAATTACTTTGTTTATATTGGACACAGGCGACAGCTGAACGATATTTCCCTACTATTGAAGGGAATAAGCTCTCTATATTTTATATCTCTATGATATTTCACAAGGAGAATAATTTGTTCATTCTTTTTTTTCGCAAAGTTATGTAATCTCTAAGATAATATTTATTATTTATTCAAATGTGAGAACCATTTCAACAGCAAGGGCCATGATATAAGTTATATTGGTATAGTTTATCCAAATACAAAAAAACACACACTTTTCCACACGACAGTTCATGGCTAATATCATATACTACAAGTACAATTATGTCATTTCAAGTTATAATTGATATATAACTAGCTATGTAACCATTTGCTGTTTACTTTATGGATCAATACATATAAATATAATATCGATTAGTCCTTTAGAATTAGTCCTTGCTCTAAAAAGTTGGCAATTTTTGTTTCATAACTGTCCACAACTTGCCTTTCCATGAATCTTTTACTATATTTTATTTTAAGGAGTTTTGATAAATACATTTCACTAATAGGATGTTTTGCAAAATGCAGGAAATGAGGGCTCTCGAGGGAGATGTTTGAGAAGGAAGTATATCTCAGAGGGATTCCATTTTTTTCCACAGTTCATAAAAATATATACAAGCATAAAAACAGAATATATAAAAAAGATGTTAATGCGTAAAAACATAATTAACATTTTAGTTTAAAATTTTAACATCAATATGAACGAACACTAAAATACAATTATATTAAACAACTTGTCAATCTAAAACAAAACATAAATTAACGATAAAACCCGGTCTATTTTAAATCCTTGAATTGGCGTAAAAGTTTTTTAATAATTTTTCCATAAGGCAGGGAACACGAAGGGAAAGTAGCGAATTACATCACCAGCCCAACTCCACTTTCCATCGGTGACAGAGGGGATCTTGAGGTCCAACGCCGCGTATCTTGCCGCAGCCGCTAGAATAATTGCCCTTACCTCCCACGGACTGATAGGAGAGGAGATGCTAACCTCTTAGCTATAAGAGCTTTGGCATTTAAGAGAGTGCTATTTATTGCTCTAGATTTTGCAGAAAGAGATCTGCCAAGACCGAAGAGGACGATGGCTTTGCAAAAATTGTTTGTATCTGGGGTATGAAGTCCTTTGACATTAAAACTGATGAATTGTTTTAGGATGGATAATTGTTTTAGGATGGATGAGGGATACATTTTTTAAATTCATTGTGTTTAGTTAAAAAAAAAATATTAGGTATTTGCTTTTAAAAAGGTTTTTTATTTAAAAAAGCAATGGCCACTTAATGTTTTAGACTAAGACACAGCTAACTATCTTCCGATGTTTCTTATTCGGATCCACTAATGACGATCAACCAAATGATTGTGGTGTCAATCTGTAATTAATTACAAATATTCAGAAGATCGATAATGCTCATTTTATTTGAACAAATCAATATATACATATATATATAATATATATATAATATATATTTATATATATATATATAAAGATATATATATATATATATATATATATAGATATATATATATATATGTATAATATGTATGTATATATAAAGATACTACTCATATTTATAAATACCTGAAATACTTATGTATATCCAAATAGACTAAAGCAATCCATAGAAAACAATAATAATCGAAGGGGAAGTATAGCCTGAAAATAAATAATGATTTTTTTTCTATATCAAATAATTAACAATTATTTTTGATTCACTATGACGTATGCCGTGAGTCATTATAAAAATAATGACTATTATGGTTCATGTCATGATCAGAGATTGTATCAAGGTTAATGTTTCTTGTCATGCAAGACCTGCGGATTGGGTTGACTGAATGTAAATAGTAAAACAATGACGCAAGTGCTTTCAACACCCGAAAAGCAATTAGGCATGAGTCTCATACATGAGTGCATACATTACTTGATATATTTCTTTAGACTGTCTTCAATGATTTATCTATCTCTCTTTCTATCTCCCTCTTTATATATGTATATATATTATATAAAACTTCATAGTGAACTCCATTTTACTTATTTCTTTATATTTTTCTGTTAGAGTGATACATGGAAGAAATTCTATAAAAGAAACAATTGTAACATATCTATTACGTAGTAATTGGCGCAATGTAAATTAAGGATGTTTATTTTTCTTGTAATATAACTTTCCAAGTTTACGGTACTTGATTATTGTATACAGATTTTGGACTCTGTTAGTTAGCTCGGTCAACTCACTATATAATACTAAACAGAGAAGAAAAAATCAGTCCATTTAAAGAGCGCATTGAATACATATTGTTGAAATATTGGAAATGAAAACAGAAGTCCAACAATAATGTCCATTGATGTCATTCTATGTTATGTTTCATGAAAAAGTAGTCACTTAAACGAAGTCAGTGGTAGGTATACTTTTTTGTCATTTCTCCCTTATTATATAATCCTTACGACTTGTGAATATGTTTTTACTGCTGAGGAATAATAAAAAAATCCCTCCTTCTCTTCTATATTTCATCAGCTGCTGACTTCATCATTGCTTTTGCCTCCTCATCTTCTGTCTATTGTGTATCCATTTATTATAGGATGAGCTCGGGAATATCGACAGTGGGTAGTACCAACGTTAAATTAATTTATTTTATACCCATAGTTTTTACTCTTATAACACTACCAATACCACTTGCATTGGTTGTCTTCTATAGGTAGCATTAGATTCGTGATCCATTTCGAATTGAGTTAAATACGCCATGTCTCAATTATAAGTTGTGCTCTCTTTAACTTTGCTCTGAATTACAACTATGTACAGCTATTCCTCTCTTGCTTTTAATTAATATAAGTCATATTATCACGTAAAATAAAGAACATAAAAGAAGAATGAAGAATGTGCTAATGCGTAATGAACTTTAAAAAATTGTAAACACATATAAGCCAATGCAAAAACATAAATCTGCTATTTTAATAACATTATCAATACAAATATCATATCAATGAAGTTAATTTTAAAACATGGCACACTATTTGTGTTTTTAACTTGATATAAAGACGTCACATTTGAGACATTTTTAATAGGGGCAATAATGCCAGGTTTTTCAATGAAAGTATGTTATTGATTATACTGTAATGAGTTTAAATAAAACTTATGAAGGATTTTCCTTATTTGCAATTTTTTGGCACCATTTACTAAACATACATTTTCATAACTGAATTATGTAAAAGTCATCGCGTTTCAATTAGGCGTTGCGTTAGATCCGAAATTTTACAATTAAAAGATAAAACATTGTGAATATAATTATTATAACATATTTTCAGTTGTTAACAAATATATTTTGAAAGCAATAAAT
>CP045891.1:2168188-2190907 GCA_013387185.1 Caligus rogercresseyi
CTTAGAGTCAGAATGACTCCGACGTAGTCCATTTATCAGTACTAAACAAAGATCCAAATCAATGAGGAACTGTGATGCTTGTACTGAGATGGAGCAATACCTGGGAAATGAAGATCATTCCGGGTTCCCTCCGAAGCAAAGCCTATTTCCTCCGAGCCACCCAAGGCGAGGTCCCCTCTGTCAAGCCTCACAGCCTCGTCCTCCAGGCCTTTTCTGCTCTTAACTGCGAGGAAAACGTCCTAGGCTACAAGCGTAAGTCCTCTGTGCCACACCCTGCCTCAGCCCCACCTCATCCGCCAGGACAGAGCTCTCATTCACAAAGTACCACACGACCCCGGCGACGCGAAGCCCCTCACGAAAGAGCCTGGCCATCCACGTCCCCAGCGGGGCCAACTCCGGGGAGAGTTCCACTGGGAGCCAGCATCTTATCCAGGGAAGCAGTTCCTCCAAGTGGGAACACGAGCTCCATTTTTCCGGCTCCCAAAGCCACAAGTCAAAATGCGAAAAAGACAGCAAGTGTCCTGGCAGCTCTCAACTCAGTCCTCCATGCCATCAAAACCATCGCGTCCCTCGAGACGACATTGTGCCCGAACTCACTAAGAACTCTTCGAGACATTCTTCGGAGTCGGAGGACAGTCCTAAGCTTCACGTGACCAAGGTGAAGGTTAAGGACAGCACGGATTTGGACGGCATTTCTGCTCTGAGGTTCATGCTGTGGAGGTCACGGCCAAGATAAGGAGAACGAAGAGAAAAAGTTCAAGGTCTACCATCTCATCGTCAAGTCACAGCACAGGTAACAATGTCTATAATACTTTCAAGCATATCTATTTAAATCAGTACCAGTATATTAAAATCAAGATAAATATAGTTCGTGGGTGAGAGCACTAGGGCTGTCCGTTTTGGATTTTTCTTACCGCTTCGGTATCAACAATTCCCGCGGTTTTGCGATATACCGCTATATTTATACCCACCCCCCCCCCCCCCGCCCCAACACAAACACGGCGCAAGACAACGGTTAAATAATATGCATGATTTATTTATCTTCAATACAAAACAAGTGCAAATTAACTCATGGAACAGTTAAAGTGAATATTTTTCTTAAATTTCAACATTCACAACTAGAAGAACTTCAACCTCTATTGCACTGAAGTTAACAAACACACAAACGGACAAAAGCCAATTATAATAAATATGCGAGGTAGCTTACTCTTTTTTAATGTGCAAAGTCTGTTAATGAAACAAAATAAGATACTTCCCCGAGTGCAAATTACTTACAGAACATTTAAAGAGAATAATTTTCCTTCAAATTTCTTACATTTCAACTTCAACAACTAGAAGATCTTCAACATCTATATTGCACTGAAAATGGAACAAACACACAAACAAATGTTATGTTATGCTTACATGTGTGCATATTAAATCACAAGTAACGAAACATTACGCAGATCGTAGGCAACGTAGGATAAGGCTAGAAACGCAAATGGAATTTATTATGGATTATGGAAAATTGCGCTCCCCAACATCCTAAGGTCGGGTTTGCTCCATCTTTTGACAAAGGTTGGTTTGAAGTTTCGTTTTGAAACGGTGAATAGCCTACTGGTTATGACCGCGCACCGCCACACAAATATATATATATATATCTATATTATTTATATGTGTGTGTGTGTGGGACATAATATTGTTTATCACATTTTCCTTCAATCTGTGATAAAAATTCCAAGATATATGTTCATATACAGGGGTGAAAGGGAGCCAAACATTGCAGAAGAACGGCAAAATATCTAAGACCAGGTCGGATAATAGTTAAAAGAGGTAGACGAAGTTGAGACGGAACTTTAAAAACATCTGTTTGTGCATGACAGTGAATTACATTTGAACCAAAGGGTAATAACTTATTAAGAACATTTAGAGATGCAAAGTAACAAGAAGAACTTTATCTTTGACATAAAAAGAGTGCCGTTATTATTTTATTACAAAATAAACATATGACTATACTTAAAAATCAATTAATAAAAACTTTGTTGAAAATTGTTCATAGCTGTAATGGATAGGTTGTATTTAAAAAAAGAAGTTATGCTTCTTAATCTTGATGAGTTTGCGCATCGGATGGAAAAACAATCTTAGGAGGTTGTGTTACTCTTTTGATACTTGAATAATCAAAAACTTTAGTCACTCATTTTAGAAATGTCTTCATTTGTATGCAAAATGTTGGAGTTCCTTAGCCGGTAAAATCTCTAAATTATTAAACGTACATTGAAAGGAGTAAAATATAAATTTTGTGCAATTTTGGTTTTCACTGAACTGATCTATAGCGAATTGTCATACTTGAAAAAGGAACAATATTTAACTCCTATCTAAAGATAATCACTCCTCAAGATACCTTTAAATCAGTAGCGGATGTATATTTAATATGTTATAAACCCATAATTCAATCTTGTCACATAATCATTATTCTGCTCATGAACAAATTATAATATCTATATTTGGTTATGAAAAAGTTAATGGATACTTTAAATTCCCCTTCCCATCAAAATATTTCGGTTGTGAACAATTGCGACACTATCAACAAATAGAAACTTACCATTGCTTAGAATATTTTAAATCAGCTTAAATGTTTCATCCCATGGATACTTTTTTTAAGTCCGTAGTTTTGAACAAACAAGTGATAAGTGTCGCCTAAAGTGAGGTAGACTAAAAATGTTAAATGTTTACCTTTAAAAATATATCTATAAGTGTGATGTTATGTGACCGATCCTATTGTGATATCCTCGGATGGTGTGAATAAAGTTGGACAAGGAGGAATATTGAAACCAAATGATCTTTATTACTTCAATGTAGATCAAGGAGTGAAGACCCCAAATATAAGGATTCAGTCCCTTTTATAGTAAAATTAGGGAGGGGGAAAATACACAAAAGAGTCTTGCATGAGCAAGAGTAAAGAGATGTACACAAGCAAAGAGTCTTGCTTGAGCAAATAAAGAGATACCTAAGCAAAGAGTCTGCCTGAGCAGAGTAGAGAGGTGTATGCATATGAGTTATACATACTATTACAATAAGTATTTTGAGTTCACGATTATAACCTATTTAATTGTATCAAACGGCGGAATATGGTTAACATAACGTCGGTCCCTTTCCAATGGAGAATGTACTTTGTTTTGACACAGATATCGATGTTGTTTTGTTCCTACTTATTTATTAATATATATTTTTATGACTGTATTTAAAACCACATAAAACAACGGTTATATTATTATGAGGAGATCAGGCGGTTCTTAATCTGTTCGTTGCCTTTGAGGTATTTGATTGTTCGCTGAGGTATTGCAAGCTCTATTTGAGGCTTCATAGGAATTCAGGAGGAGTATTATACAATTATGAATAGCTTTTCTACTCTTATCCTTTTCCAAACCCAGCTGCATATCTAAAGTCCAGTCCATAAACTTGTCCAGATTCAAAGGAACCCTTGTTTTCTTTGTGCTTGCTGCGTATAAGCTATATAAAACCTTACAACTACGACTTCTGCCCCTTGGAACCGACATTTCTGTAATGGTTAGGTAAGCACATGCCATTTAGTTACTTAGAGTGTTTCTCTCAATACCTCTTAATGCTATCTGTTGTCAACCTTACTCTTGAGGAGCTACTCTATCACAGTCAAAGAAAAGATGTCCAAAGTTTTCTGGACGCACACCACAAAATAGGCAGTTTCTTGCACGAGATCATCATTCTGTAGCGAAGCTCCACCGAGCATAATAGGGTTTCCAAAAATGTCCTAAAATTTTTATTTAGAGAATTTAGTAATATAAGCTTTCTAAATACATAGTTAAAGGAAAGGACCTATAAATGAGTTTATATCCTTTATATCCTATCCACAAGCCTTTTAAGACTTCCATATCTTCAAGAGAAAAACAGGATTTATAATAGGCCTATTTGACAACTTTTTGTCTTGTATGTATATAACGTTAATAAAGGAAAACTTTTTAATTGAATTACTTCAAAAGATTAAACAATTTTCCATTAATATCGTTATTTTTCTATTTATAAAACTCTTTTAGGACTAATGGGAACTTTCATCAGTTGAGTTTATGTGTGGGAAAACGTTTGAGGAAACCTGATCAACAGAACCATAGGAGTTCATGGATGTTTGAAAAGTAGTAACAAACGTAAATGCAAGTTTATGTGGCATTTATGTATGCTGTTAGAAATTGTAGGCAGATTAAAAATAATGAAGCAAAGCAATGCATCTTAGCACAAGATTTGCACATACATTATAAACTTTTATAGGGGATATTTTCTCAAATCACCTATGTTTACAAATTTAGGTTGTTGTGATGATGTCTCCACAGACTGCCAACTGCATTCCTGGAAAAGTATTAATATAGCCAACCTATTAAAGAAAAGAAAGAAAGAGAGAAAGAAGAGGAAAGAGTGATTGACGTCACAAATCAACTATCGAACGTTATCCCTATTGTTACCTATGAATAATCTGATTATTCCTATATTAACATATTCCTATTATGAGATTTATTTATATTTACATAACTCAATCCTTTATTGATGTATAAGTTAATGAAAATAAGAACAATGCTCAAAGTTAAAAGGGCTCGGAGAAATGAACAACAATAGGGATAACGTTCGATAGTTGATTGTGACGTCAATCACTCTTTCCTCTTCTTTCTCTCTTTCTTTTCCTTTTCTTTAATAGGTGGCTATATTAATACTCTTCCAGGAATGTAGTTGGCAGCCTGTGTAGACGTCATCAAACAACCTAAATTTGTAAACATAGGTGATTTGAGAAAATATCACCCTTTTATAAATGTCTTTAGGGATACAAAATTGATATTGCGCTCTCAAACATAATTGTTTTCAAGAAACGAAGCGTAATTAAGCAAAATGCATCTGTCATGAAGAACTCCATAATCATTTGTTTACGGACGACCGCTTACATCAACTCAGACCTAAGAACGTAATATTAGAACGCTCTCATATCTCATAGGACTCTATGCATGGCATTAACAAATCCTCTGAGGAGACTCAATCACTCATTATTCATTCAATAAAAACCCACACTTTGTAAATTATAAATGTTATGCTTCTTTAATCATCGAAACAAATTACCCCCCCCTTTGCAAAGATTTTTTTGCAAAAAAATCTGCTATCAACTGAAAAAAAAAATAAATTGATAACTAAGATGGAATCGAGGGATATTTTGGGCGTGTGAAAGGGAGAATGTCTGAAGGGTGCAATTGAGTTCAGCTTCTGTTATCACTATTCTCTTTCCTACGAACGGAAGCAAAAACAGAGATTCAAATATAAAATAAATACCTTCTGTTCTGGCCGACTTGGCCTGCTTCTAAATGAAATAAATATTCCTCAAGAGAGGAGAGAGAATAGTGATAACAAGGAGCTTGAACTCAATTGCACCCTTTAGACATTCTCCTTTCACACGCCCAAATATCCCTCGACTTTCCATCTCTATTGATACCTGACTTTCCTAGAGATCTATCATCATACACACATCTTTAATCGTAGCATTAAATACAATTATCTTCATTTTTATATAACCTTTTCTAAAACATTTCATATTGAGAACTTCAAAGGATATAAATACAAACAAATATTATATGGTAATGGGATAAAATGCACTTCATTAGTTATTTTAAAAAATTCTATAAAAATTTAGATAGTAGCCTATTTTCCGCATCGATACATTTTTTGCCAAATTAATTTTGGTATTGAGTTTTAGATGTGGTACTTCATGTTACTGTTGTTTAGCAAATATACTTTTACCTATAATGAGAAAACATATACGGTTCTTATGAGGCTAAAAGTTCCATAATATTTGCAAATGGTAATTGCTGAGGTAAGTACTGCTGAAAAAACTATTTTGTACCAATATTTGGATATTGAAGTATGATTTTTAAAAATCCGTCCTATACCTATAGTTTCCTATCAGCATCAATTTATCGTTTCTGAAGGCACCACATTATTTCTGATATTATCTGCGTTCAATAGTAGGCACTGACTAAGAGTCTACTGTAGTCATGTCAACTTTTACACGTAGCGTAGTTAACCATATGTAATTCTAGTCAACTACGCCAAGACAATAATTTAAGTTCATCTTATTTCTTTATTACTATTAGAAAATAACGACTTAACCGATTCCCACCAGTTAATCACTAAAAAATAATTATTTTTGAACCGGGTCTTTCATTTTATAAATCCTTTTGAAAAAGGACAGTAATTTTTGTTTTTTACGCGACTGTTCAAAAGAGTTTTTATTTTGTTTGTTTTATGTTATATTTGTTTATTAATATTACATTGATCATTACAACTGTACTTGTTGTGACAGATATAAATAAAATATCTTTAATGATCTGAGAAAAATTATATAATTTTTATCTATTAATAATTGATTTTCTGGTTGGGGTATTTTATGACTGACTTATTAACACATGATTCTATATTTTTTGAACTGAGTTACGAGTTAGAGATTTTAGCAACTGAGGAGATGGCAATGTGAGCCACTAGCGTATGGTGATCGTGTGTAAATGCATGCGTCACACGGCAAATTTTTGAGACAGTAAAAAAGCTTTTAACTGAAATATTGAAAGTGTTTTCAAATTAAATATGTTGAGGGAGTGCGATAGCCGTGTCGTTAAGCGTGTTCAACTGTCAATGTTCGAGTACTCCCGAGAGGGGGTACGGTACAATTCAGCGCCACCGATTCAGCGCCGCCGATTCAGCGCCGCCAATTCAGCACCAGCCAATTCAGCGCCGGCCGATTCAGCGCCAGCCTCAATGACTTTGATTTAAAAAAATTCAGACCTTTTTTTCACAGAAAATTATGTTTTCTTCAGGAGTACAATTGGTCAAAATTGCACAAGATAATTGTTTGCAGAAGTATTTAACAACAATGGGGTATTGTGGTTTCAAACCCACCTACATTGGTAAAAATACGAGTAAAAAAAACCTCAAATGCCATTTTGTGCACCTCGGGCCTTCGGGTTCCGCCAGCCGCACAATGGGGTATTGGGTTTTCAAACCCTTCGCCACTTGTTAAAAATACGAGTAAGGAACCCCTCAGATGCCATTTTGTGCACCTTGGGCCCTCGGGTTCCGCCACCGGACAATGGGGTATTGGGTTTTCAAACCCTTCGCCCTTGTAAAAATACGAGTAAGGAACCCCTCAATGCCATTTTATGCACCTTAGGTCCTTGGGTTCCGCCAGCCGCAACAATGGGGTATTGGGTTTCAAACCCATCGCAAATTGTAAAAATACGAGTAAGGAACCCCTCAATTTCTATCTGAGCACCTTGAGTCCTCGGGTCCCGCCGGCCACAACAATTGTGTATTGGGGTCTCAAACCCATCGCCACTTGTAAAAATACGAATAAAGAACCCCTCAATGCCATTTTGTGCCACCTTGGGCCCTCGGGTTCCGCCAGCCGAACAATGGGTATCAGGGTTTCAAACCCTTCGCCACTTGTAAACATACGAATAAGGAACCCCTAAATGCCATTTTGCGCACCTTAAATTTCGGGTTCCGCCAGCCGCAACAATATGTATTGGGGTTTCAAACCATCGCAAATTGTAAAAATATGATAGGACCCCTCAAATGCCATTTATGCACATTAAGTTCTCGGTCCCGCCAGCCGCAACAATGTGGTATTGGGGTTTTCAAACCCCTCGCAAATTGTAAGAATACGATGTAAGGAACCCCTCAAATGCCATTTTATGCACCTTGGGTCTTTGGGTCCTGCCAGCCGCATCAATGGGGTATTGAGGTCAAGCCCTCCGCCAATTGAAAAATATGTACATGGAAACCCTTCAAATTATTTTTGAGCAACTGGAGTCCTCGGGCTCACGCCCAGCAGGCAACAATGGAGTATTGGATTTTCAAATCTTCCGCTAATGTAAAAATACAAATAAGGAACTCCTCAAATCCTTTGAGGGGTTCCTAACCCGTATTTTATAATTGGCAAAGGTTTGAAACCCAATACCACATTGTTGCGGCTGGCGGGACCGGTGCGCAAAATGGCATTGAGGGGTTTCTTACTCGTATTTTTACAATTTGCAATGGGTTTGAACCCCAATACACAATTGTTGTGGCCGGCGGGACCGAGGACTCAAGGTGCTCAAGATAGAAATTGAGGGGTTCCTTACTCGTATTTTTACAATTTGCGATGGGTTTGAAACCCCAATACCCCATTGTTGCGGCTGGCGGAACCCGAGGACCCAAGGTGCATAAAATGCATTTGAGGGGTTCCTACTCTTTTTTACAAGTGGCAAAGTGTTGAAAAACCCAAGAACCCATTGTCCGGCTGGCGGAACCCGAGGGCCCAAGGGCACAAAATGGCATTTGAAGGGTTCCTTATCGTATTTTTACGAAGTGGCGAAGGGTTTGAAACCCCAATACCCCATTGTTCCGGCGGCGGAATCCGAGGGCCAAGGTGCACAAAATGGCATTTGAGGGGTTCCTTACTCGTATTATTACAATTTGCGATGGGTTTGAAAACCCAATACCCCATGTTTGCGGTGGCGGAGCCGAAGGCTCAAGGTGCACAAATGGAATTTGAGGTTCTTTACTCGTATTTTTACCAATGTAGGTAGGTTTGAAACCCCAATACCCCATTGTTGTGAATACTTCTGCAAGGTTTGATCAATTGTACTGCTACAGAAAAATAAATTTCTTTGAAAACAGTTAGAATTTTTTAAATCAAAGTCATTGATGGCTGGCGCTGAATCGGCCGGCGCTGAATCGGCCGGCGCTGAATCGGCGGCGCTGAATTGGCTGGTGCTGAATCGGCGGTGCTGAATCGGCCGGCGCTGAGTCGGCGCGCTGAATTTTCCCATTCCCCCCGAGAGGGATGGTCATTTGGTCTACCCCATTGAATAAGATCCTAGGTTCGATAGACTAACTTTAATGCTATAATGTTTATTATACCCTATCGGATGCAATTCTATCGAACCATATAGGCAAAAAAAAATGTATGTATCTTTATATGTATTTCAAAAATGAATGAAATAACCACTTCATACCCTAGACTATAAAGTCATGTTCGGACAGCAACCATTTGGTGCCAAAACTATAAAGATATTTTTGATTATTTATTATAAGCTTTCGTTCAAGAACACATAATCGACAAGGATAACTTCAATTTAGCATAAACTCTCACTTTTGAATATAATTGGGAGAAATGAAAAAAAAACAAAAGCTTATATAATTCCAAAAATAAAATAATGGTGGTATAGGATAAAAATAAGTAATTTGAAGTAATATATAATATGATGTTCACCAATGCATGAAAAAGCCAATGCCTTTTAAAAAATAACATGCGTTATATAATTCGATAAAAATGTGCATCTATATCAACTTCCAATAACTTTATATATATATATATACCGTTCCTTTTACGAAAATTACATTATGTTTTTCAAAATATTACAGCTGAGCCAATGAATGCATTTATAAATTTATATGTTTTGGGAAAGAATGAACCCCTCGAGCAATTTTGAATTATTGGAAAGCATGTGTATTAGGGGGTATTAGAAACCTAATATTAAGATATCAAGATGTGAAAAGCAAACGTATTTACAAAAAATAACTTAAAAACATCAACATGAGTACCCCTCTTTTCTTTTTCCTTCTTGAAACTATAAAAGACCCTAGTAGGAGCCGTTATTTAAAAAATGATAGGTGCGTCAGCACTTATGTTCATTTATGGCACTAAATATTATTGGACGAAATTGGCAAAAATAACAAAGTCATAAATGATCATAGCTAATTTTGTATAAGTAAATCTTTTCAAAATAAGTAATAACAAAAAGTTTTGCTTCATAACGAAACCTTTGAACGCATTTGGGGGAGGTAAGGGCTGGGTCAAACCAAATCCATTTTTCTACGATCTTTAGTTTCTTATGACGCAACTTTCACGGGGGATAAATTTTGATATCTTAATATTAGGTTTCTATAATACCCCCTAATGTGTATGTGTTAAGTAAATATATGAAATAAAGAATGGAATGAAAAAAATGGAAATATTGCAAAGACTCAATTTGAGTGTAGAGTCATTTTTTTAATGGTTAAGACGGTTTTTATTAGGTAAAACCATACTGTGTAAAATATAAAAATACACTAGGAAGTAAGAGATAAAAAACACAACAAAGACGTTACGTTAAAAACAAAACGAAAATGAACATTATAATTCAAAATAACTGTCTAAAGATAAAACCGTATATAAAATGACTTATTAAAATGTCTAGAGTCCTTTTAGTCCCATGTTGAAGATTTTTGTTATACCATATCCTGGGTTTATTCATGCAAATATAACATTAACAAAATTGAGAAGAAGTTTAAAGACATTGATCTTCTTTTATTGTTAATTGACCAATTCAAATATTAAAAGCCCATATAATGATGATATCATTTTGAAAATTGTCTTATTTATCATCTTGTTGGAGGCATTCCCATACTATGCAAAGTATTGATTATTCCGTTTCTTCGACACTCAATCTTACTACAGAGAGCGTTGTGGGGGATTATACTTCATATTGTTATTTTAATATTATTAGAAAGTTTCTTCTCATTTGATGTAAATACTCTACAAAGTATTTACAGGGTCGAACAGATAAATCCGGAATGACTTCAGTTGCTGCAGATTAATGAGGAGGGCATTGTGGTGGAATTTACTGTTTTTATTGAAAAAGTCTATACATCTCTTACCATTATATTCAATATGCCACCGCCACTTCAATCACTCTATGATACACTATGTAACAGGATTTTGCCCCTGGCTGAAATTTCTAAATTGAGTCCCATTTTTACGTAGATTCCAAAAATGCCACTCAAATATCGTCCGAAAAAAGGTTTGGACTTTATTCCTTTTTGAAAATCAAGATTTTCATCATTTCTAATGGTTCAGGCCCAGTATCTTCGTGCAAAGTAAGAATAACACCAAATGTCAGTAGTATTTATTTTTTACTATATCTCTGCATTTCAAATCAGTTTTATAATTTATATCTTTCGTACAATTCGAAATAATCGGCTTAATTTCAAAAAGTTGACCATATTTTAGTGTTCTATTCAAGCGGCTATATTTTTTTTGTTTCGCGTCTATTGACTAATCAATATGTAATATATTTTTGGTATATGTCCAACATTTCAGAACAGTTTTTATAATTTCGATATCTGGCATGAAAGTAAAGAAAAGATCAATTTAGTAGGACGAAGCAAACAAAGACCTTAATTTTGTTACGTAGTGTAGTTCGCCTACTAAATTGAACTTTTCTTTACTTTCATGCCAGATATCGAAATTATAAAAACTGTTCTGAAATGTATGGACATATACCAAAAAATATATACATATTGATTATAGTCAATAGACGCGAAACAAAAAAAATATAGCCGCTTGAATAGAACACTAAAATATGGTCAACTTTTTGAAATATAAAGCCGATTATTTCGAATTGTACGAAAGATATATAAATTATAAAAACTGATTTGAAATGCAGAGATATAGTAAAAAATAAATACTACTGACATTTGGTGTTATTCTTACTTTGCACGAAGATAACTGGGCCTGAACCATTAGAAATGATGAAAATCTTGATTTTCAAAAAAGGACATAAAGTCCAAACCTTTTTTCGGACGATATTTTGAGTGGCATTTTTGGAATCTACGTAAAAAATGGGACTCAATTTAGAAATTTCAGCCCAGGGCAAACAAAGACCTTAATTGTTACATATTGATTATAGACTTGAAGGAAGAGCAGGCATTGATGAGTTGCGCAGGATAAAGTTTCCTGGTCTCACGGATGATGGAGGTCTTCAAGGCATCCACAGAGTTATGGGACTTGACTCAAGCATTCCCCCTCTAACTCCCCCTAGACGTGGTAGTACAAGGGGTTGAGGTCGACAGAGTTGGAGGGTCAGGTTTGCACATCCTAGAAGACGGGGACATCGGCCTTGAGCCATTTTTGGAGTGTGTTTGGCAGCGTGCGCCGGCACTAAGTCCTATTGAAATAGGTAGTGGCGCCCAGGGGCCACTGTATTCATCCACGGCTTCACCACACTCCTAAGGAGGTCAAGGTAGTCCTCCTGGTATAGGCGCTATCATTTCAGGAAGATAAAAAAAGATGAGATGAGATTTATATAGAGTCTTCTAGAAAATAATTATATATTCATAGAGTGGGCGAAATATACTGTTTTCTTCAGAATATATTTATAATAGTATTATATTTCCTTTAAAAGGAAAATCCCTTTTTTGTTACATCTTGAGATTGAAGAGATTACGAGAGGGAAAAGACTCTTCTTCATATCTGAAAAAAGATGAGCATGGAAGGAAGAAACTTAAATCAATCAAATGCTTCATCTCCTATATTGGATACAATTATATAAAATTTTGGTTCAGAAACGCTCTGCCTATAGGCTCAAATATTAAACCATGGATTTTATTCCTTAGTCAGGTATTTTTCGCTCTAATGAGTGTATTGTTAAACTATTTGCATATTGAAAGGAGGACGACATCTCTTTATAATCATGATTGACACTCATTTTGAAGGTGGAATTTTAATTCAATCGGGATATTGATTTTACTAAAAAGTTCAAACTGAGTCATAATGGAGGGTATAATTCTGCATGCACAAAAGACAGAATAAGAAGAGGGAAGAGGAACTTATGAAACGAAGGAATAGTGTTTTTTATCCATTGAACAGTCGTAGTCTAAAAAAAGCCCTTCGAAATAGACAAGGGAATAATTCCCACCAAAAAACCAGTGATCAATGATAATGTAATGAACATTCAAGGTTTTTTTAAATCATTAACTTAGCATGTCATAACTAGTATTTATTGAAGGATGTCACTTCTTATATTCCTTAGTATTTTATTACAATGTAAAACCCATGAGACCGTTCAGCTTATTTTGATGTTCCGTTCAGCGTTTAATCACTTTTTTGGCGTTCCGTTCAACAGTTTTTTAGTTCAATTTAGTAATCCTTTGTTATCTTTGAAATAAACACATATTAATGCCGTGATATCTATTTGCATTTGAAGGGAAATCTACAACTCACGGCTGCCACTTCAGCACCAGCCAATTCAGGGGTATTAGGGTTAATTTACTTCGCCGATAGCCATGGGACTCACCAATCTCAATGATGTTGTATTGGGTGCCCAAATACTTCAAACTATGAGGCGTTGGGTCCCTCCATAATGGGGCATTGAGGTTCAAGCTAACCCGCCAATGGGTCGTCTGGCCCCATCATTTAGTGATGATGAAATATTAAGACTTTAAACTTTTAGCTTTGCTTCTCTAATCCCAACAGTTCCAATGATGAGGTACGGAGATTTCGAATCTTTTTGCCATTGATCCATTGGGTTCCACGAATCACAATGATTGGGTATTGGAGTTCCATACCCCCCCCCCCCCTTTTATGAATCATCGGGTCTCAATAACTATAATAACGAGATATAGGGGCTCCCAATGTCGTTATCTGGCGAAATCTGCAGACCTACAAGCGAAAAGTTTGGAATCCAAACATCCCCGTTATTTTAACTGGCGGGACACAATGACTCATCTACAGAGGATTTGGAACCCTCATATCCCATCATTCTGACAAGATTTTAATCTGTAATACTCTATAATTTTATCATTTACTTTTTTATGTTATATATTGAGAGTCTTACAGAGGTAGATTCATGGGGGAAGTTTTTCTTTTTACCCCATTCCAAGGTCTTTTTTATATTACTTTTATTCGATTAAAGTTATTGTATAAATGTATATATAATTAAACATTATAGTTTGAAATTACAACCCTAAGCTAAAGACAATTTAAATTGAAATCACATATAAAATATACAATCAATCAAAAGCACTTGCAATTATAAAACTATATCACATAAAATAATAGTTAAAGTATATAAACATGCACAATTCAAATTCAACTTAAAGAATACAAACTAATTATATTCAGCGTTCAAAAAGTTCATAGAAGTAAAATAGTTGTTAAATTAAATCAATGATGTTTTCTTATTCTGTAGAAACCTTTATAAAGTCTTAATAGGTATCTCAGAAACTGTAAGCTTACCTTTGAGCTGTTGTAGAGGCGTAGAGTGTCTCCAGCGTAGCTCCAAGTCGTTTCTGAGAGATCCGGGATCTTGACGGTGAGAGCCGAGTATCGAGTCGAAGATGACATAAGAATAGACCTTAAGGCGCTTTGATCCATTGGTTGAGCCGACAACATCAAGGTGTACTGTCTAATTATTGTGTTATAATGTTATAATTTATACCGTATATGTACAATTTAGGAAACAACAGGAGTAACAACAAAAAAGCTAACAATTGAAATCGACATTTATTTATCATATAGTACATTGAATCTCCTGTCTTTATAAAAACATTTGAAGATCCAAATACTATTATTTTTGTATATTATATTTGTGATTTAGTTTCCCTTTAAAAAAACTTTCGAGTATTAACTCATCAATTTATCATTTTTCAATCATTCCATTATCCTTTGCTTTTCTAAATTCAAACTGAAAGACAAGTAAATCAAATAAAGTGCAATGTTTCCTATAACATATAACTATGTTTCCTTTTTGTGAAAAACGGTATTAACCATCTCTTAATTAGTTCTCATTTTTCCCATGAAGTTTTATAAACATAATGAAAAATTTACGCTGAATATCCAATTATTATCATGGGAAAAAAGCTTACGACTTTTATTTTCATGAACAATCAATTAATAAGGTTTTTATCTTCTTTTTTTTCCTCAATAGAATGAAGACGCTAGAAAGTTCCTACAGCCAAGTCGAACCTTTGAGAAGGAGGTTCAAATGTATGCAGAGGTATTCCATGACATGGCAAGCTATGTTCGACGAGAAAGCATTGTTTGCCTGTCATGCAAGGACTCCGAGGTCATGGACATTCCACGCTGCTTTTACACGAAATGGGCCGGAGAGGACAACGTTAAGGAGGATTTGATCATCCTTGAGAACCTCTATCCTCAGGTTTGCATGTTTTTTATTAAACTTTATCATTCCTATATTAAACTTTTAGGCTTCAAATTAAAAAAGTTGACTATTTTATACGATTTACTGTATTATAGTCGTGGATGTTTTATCCACGCACGCCTTAATCGCACGCTTTAACGTCGTATGCTTTTTTCGTATGTCCTTTAGCGCATGCCTTTAACATCGCACTTTTTTTTAAAGCGAGTATTATTAATGCGTTGCTCTATTGTCGTTGCTGCTTATAATCGCACGCACGACAATAGAGCAAAGTATTATTAATGCGTTGCTCTATTGTCGTGCGTGCGATTATAAGCAGTAACGATAATAGAGCAAAGCATAATAATACTCGCTTTAAAAAAAGAGTGCGATGTTAAAGGCGTGCACTAAAGGAACATACGAAAAAAGCATACGACGTTAAAGCGTGCGATAAATGCATGCATGAAAATAATACCTACGACTATATTACTGGACACCATTTTATATCTATTTTTTCTATAAGATCGGGTTTTTTATTCATAGATATAACAATATTTTAAAATAGTGCATAAATAAAAATACTAAAAGAGGTTGCGATGATAAAATCATAAATAAGCCTTACATTTTATTACATCTTTGATTCCATGAAACTGCAGCCTCCTGGTAGATATGAATAAGCTTTATAGCTTTAAAATTAAACCATGGAACTTATGATACTCTTTCCAATGAAGTAGAGCAATACCTTCCTCTATCGAGAGTCGAACTTGAGCCTTCAACATTAAGAGTCGAGCATTTTTTCGCACTGAACTCACTTCTGAAGTACTTTAGTACTCAAACGAAAAAAACCGTTTTTTATAAAGAAGAAAATGTTGCGTATCTTTTTATACCATCTTTATCTAAAAATGTATTTATTACATCAAATCAAGAGTTGTTATAAATTTGATGGACTAAGAACTTCTTTCCTTGCAGGGATTCATGTTTGCATTTAATCAAGACAGTGGTTTAGACCGTCGGCATGCAGAGCTCGTGATACGCGAGCTAGCCAAGTTTCACGCCATATCTTACTGCATGAAGGAAGGCGAGAACAATCGAATACTGGAGAGATACCCTTACCTCGTAGAGGACTCTCTCTATCGGAAAGACACCATTGGTTTCACTAAGCGAACCATCATGCCCGTCATGGCCAGCCTGGCTGAGCTGATACGAACACACCAGACTACGAGGATGTCTACGAGTGGTTTGTGGAGCTGGCCCGGAATTTCCACGCCATACAAATGGAAATGGTGAAACCCCGTGACTAACTTTGCCGTGATTTGTCATGGAGACCTTTGGCTCTCCAATATCCTATTTCGCTATGAATCAAACTCGGAAGCATCCACTTCATCTCCTTCATCACAAAGGCCCGCAGAGGTCAAATTTATTGACTTTCAATCCGCGCGCTTCGCTTCCCTTGCAACAGATCTCTTAATTTTCCTATTTACAAGTGTTGAGGTAAGCAATGCTATTAATAAATGGAGTGATTTTATAGCACAGCCAGTCATATTACATATATTTGGATATACAACGGAAGTGACATATTTATTCAATGACAACTTTTGAAAAAAACAATTGAAAGTTTTACTAAATTTTGAGGGGGTTTTGTGATGTGCCTCTTCCTTCTAACTTGTATTTTTTCATAGTTGTATCATTATATACTCAAAATGGCCCGTCTTCCCAATAATCAGTTAAAATATAGCAAACTAATTCAACAATATTTATCCCCAAATATTTTCCAAATGACGACATGATTAGTTTGATATACAGAAACATTTTCCACCTCTCTGTGTCAATTTTTCACAAAAAAATATTAGATTTGATCTTGAAAAATGTTTCTTTATTGAATTTTAAAGGAAATATATCGGCATGAGGTCATTATGAATCAAATACAACTGAAGGGCTAAGATGGTATACAAACATTACTCTTGTTACACTCACCATGGTGGATTTCGTCCTTCCTGAGTATCCATGTAATAAGAACTTTAATTTCATTGCAAACTCTTGTAAATATCATCACTTCACTTATTTTTAGTTTTTATGTCTTTTTTATATTCTTAATATTCAGTGTATTAACTATCTTTCACGAGAAATAATCCGAAGCTGAGTCAGCCTTCTTGGATCCTCTTGACGCAGTGGAACGAATGCTGCTCCAGACGTTCGGCATAACGTTTAAAGCAATATGTCATCAAACTTTTTATTTTCATTATATTTGTCCCCCTATTTGCTTGCATCCCGTTAAAATATATATGCATCGGTGGCAGACAATTGTATAACATCACCATAAAATGTTTGGGCAATTCCGTGTCAACTGCATAATCTGTTATTTGTGATAGAAAAGATGACTTTTTAAATGCATAATATTAATGGCGGGAAGTGTTGACTTGCTGGCCAAAAATAAACACAATGATAGATTATCACCAAATCACAGCTTGACATCAGAATATTTTTTGAATTGTTTAGCCGCATTGAACACTCTAGTATATATTGTAAAAATCAGAATTGTTAACGTTCGCGAAAAATTGTCGTTCGTTTGTCGTTCACCAAAAGTTAGCGTTCGTCGTTCATTGTTCGTTTTAATAATGAATCGTTCGTCGTTCATCATTCGTTGTCGTTCTTCATTCTGAAAAAAATTGATGACGTTTTTTAGGAAGGATTTTTTTTTTCTCGTTATTATGAAAAAAAATGATGACGTGTTTTAGAAATGAAATTTTTCCCATGGAAAATAAAAAACTTTGTCTTGTTTTCGCGCCAAAAACGAACGATAGGAATTTTTTGTTGTCGCTCGTCAAAAAATTTTATCGTTTCGATGAACGACAATCGATAACAAATAAATGACAAATCAACAAGTCTGGTAAAAATAAATAAAGTAGCCAACGTGTCGGCACTTCATACATTTTGACTGATAATATTATTCAACTTGTTGGTCATTATGTATTAGGTAAAGTAGATAATATACCTACAGTAAAAGAGTATAAGAAATTTTATGCATACAAAATTATAAATAACAAAATTATAGGGAATCCCAATTTCTTAGTCAATCACATATATATTTTTTATCATTTCAGACTTCTCTTCGACGAGAATTACTCGGAGAACTCGTGAGCCTTTACTACACAACTTTCTTGTCTCTGTGAGATCACTTAATGTAACTGATGAAATATTCTCACTGGAGGAGCTCTTGGTGGAAATAGAAGACCATATTTTGTAAGTGTTTAGGTTTATTTCTTACCTTCTGTGACTTAATTGACTGGTAAATAATTGTTTGAGGTTCAATAACATCAATCGACATTCATTATACTGTTTAAGTTTTCTCATCAAAAAAAGAAATGATAATTCCTTCACCATTGCTTTTATGTTGTTCAAAATCTTATTTCATCGAATATATATGGCCTCTACATTGGCCATGGGCAGCATGGGATGGGTAGTGCAGACCAAGGACTTGCCTCGAATGTCCTTGACAATGTTGTCTTACCCATGTTGTTCTTCTTGGCCATTGTTGTGATACTCAGAAGAGGGTTTCTCTTGATCTGGACCTTGATATTCTTTTTAGTGGCCTTGGTGGCCTCTAAGACAGGTCTCCGACTTCGAGACTTGCCTTCAAGGCTTTTCCTCTTGTCCAATCTCCTTTTTATCCAGTCCAATGGTGCTAGCTGGTTGCCTCAGAGATCTCCTTGTGATCTCAGCTACTTCAGGTCTTTAAGCCTCCATGACAAAAACGAGTATTGATTTCGAAATGTTATAGAAACAAACTTGATTATCTGAATGCGATCTTTAACTTGTATTTTCGCAACATTTACGTAAAAAGTCTTTGAAACCTCAAAAAAGTCATGAAAGATATCGATCAAGACTTTCCGGACACCCGGTAGATGAAGACTATTATATTTTTGAGTGCAATAATCTGTGAAATCTCATTACAGTTCTTCTTCTTCCGTCTCAAACTACATTTACATATTTGTTTGATATATTTAGGACCCTACAATTTGATCCAAAGCGGAATCAACAATCCAATCTAATTATTAGAACAAAGCCCTCATTTAATAATAAATATTTCTTTTCTTACATACATTCGTGAGTTTACTGTTATTCTGTATGCCTATATTTACTATGACGTCATATATGAAGTATTACTGTTGTTTATCTAATGGCAATGCTTATTTTTGTATTTTGATATCACTGCTGATTGCATGGTTTGTAGTATTGAGATAGCGATAAATTGAAAAGTGAGTGATAATCTTTTTTATTTGAATATTTTTTTTCGTCAAAACTTAAATGTTCATATTTACGTTTTTTTACCTAACTTCTTTGTTACAGAGGAATGAATGAGCGGTAATAATTTTTAATAAAGTATTATGATATAACATTCCGAGTTCTATATTAAATATAAGTGCATCCCTTTGAAAAAGGCCAATAAATTAGTATGGAACTGCATATATAAAAAGAAAGGCATATGGATAGTATTCTTAGAATCGTAGCATAAAATAGTATAGTAAACCTTTGGATAATAAATCCAAAAATGACCTTGGTTGTATTCTATCAATTCAGAATTCAGTACAATCTGAGTTTACATCATATGAGTCAGAGCCTGTATGGACTATAAGAAATCGATTATGAAAAAAAAAAATGGTTTCTTAGATTTGTTGCAAGGTATCCTCTCAAAATTTTACTTATCTCTGACGCATTTATAATCCCTTATATGCGTCATTTTGTACGCAAGATAGGCTTTTTTTAATGTACATAACTCTCTACTTATTAAATTGACATATTTAGTATACCAAATATTAAAGCTGGTTAACCAAGCTTCATTTGATATGTTTGGTGTTCTAAAAATCGCTATACTTTAAGAGATATAAGCAAATACATTTTTGCACGTACTCTCCCCAAAAATTGATCTTTTGATATGATAATATACAATTACCACTTGGTAATGCTGTTAGTGTTACCTGGATAGAAAGAAAAAAAGAAGGGTGAGAAGTGAGGCAAAATACTCTTTCCTTCTCTTTCTTTTGTAATTCTTTAGAATTGTGCATCGGAGTTTTTCTGATTGGCAATCATAGCGATATCGCTGATCGGAGTATGCAAACGGTCCTAATCGTACGCAAAAAATTGAATGCTTACATTCAGCAGTATTTTTTAAAATAGAATAATAGGTACAGCGATAAACTTTATGTTGAACATTTTTTTGCACTCAAAACCAGAGATATAAAGATATAGAGAGCTGATTCCCTTCAATAGCAGAGACACATCGTTCAGTTGTATTCTGTGTGTCCAATTTAAACAAAGTAATTTTTACTACGTCATCGTAAGCTGATCATAGAGATAGATTCTATCTCTATGATCAGCTTACGATGACGTAGTTCAAAATACTTTGTTTATATGGACACAAAAATAGAGATGAAGGGATAATCTCTATATATCTTTTTATCTCTATGGTTACAAGGTTATACATATACAGTCCATAGCGACAGCACAAGGGTGCCTAAAAAGAGGGTTGTTAGGGGCAGGTGACAGATAGTCACAGAGCTTCTTAGTACAAATCTTCTGTGGTGACAAATGATTAGCCGCTGTAAATGAGTGATCGCTATACTCAGGTTTGGCTGTATATATATTTGATATACCTTCCTTGTGACAATATTGTGCATTAGATCCATGGATTTGTTATTTATAGGAGGAAAATATAATCAGACTGCTTCCTTTTTCTATTACAGATATGGATTTCTAGAGGGCATTTGGTACCTTGATATCATTCACAATGGAAACGTTCCTAAAACTACCTTGGTCGTCGATAAAGTACCGGATATTGAGGGGTAAGATTTTAAAATATATATTTATAGATTAAGAAAAAGTGCCCAAATGGGCTCCTTTTACTAGTTTTATAAAATTAAAATAAACAAATGTGCTCATTATGCTCAATAAAGCTATTTTGACTGATAAGCTGAGCCCTTCAAAAATGCATTTTATACAACAGTGTCGATAAGACAAAATTCCTAATATCTATAATTCCGATTACAAAAAATCAGATTTTCCTTATGCACAAGTGTTATATACAAATATTCCTAGATCCTAAAAAATAATCCCTAAATGGATGATTGAATAGGTGTTGATTAATATAAGCAATAAGGTTGTGCTTTAGCTCAGTATGAAGCCGCTCACTTTTCAATCATTAAGAACCCAGGTTCGACTCCAAGGAGAAAGAGATACATTTCGATACTCCCTTTGAAAAGATCCTAAATTCGATTGAGTGATAATTTTAATGATAAATGCTTTTTATTTTTTTGCCTAAACAAGGTCGGCTGATAAGTCCCAAGACCTAACACATAGATGGCGCCAGTGGATTTGTTTTCATATGACTGTCAGCTAGTACCAACCTTCAAAACATACATGCATAAATATAACAGCTGTCTGACAACTAGTTTGTGAGATATTGCGTTTTAAGTTAAGCTACTTTTGTTATTGTGAAAAAATGGAAAAAGACGAATTTCGTGTGTTAATAAAACATTATTTTTTGATGGGAAAAAATACCGTCGAAACTAAAACTTGGCTTGAAGAATGTTATCCGGACTCTGCTCCATCGAAAGCAACCATATGTCGATGGTTTGCTGAATTCAAACGTGGTCGTGTGAGCACGAATGATGATAAACGCAGTGGACGCCCAAAATAGGTGGTTACACCAGAAAACATAAAAATAATCCACAAATGATTTTAAATGACCGTAAAGTGAAGTTGATCCAGATAGCTGAGACTCTGAAGATATCGAAAGAGCGCGTTGGATATATCGTGCATGAATATTTGGATATACAAAAGCTCTGTGCAAAGTGGGTGCCGCGAGAGCTCACAATCGACCAAAAACAACAACGAATTGATGATTCTGAGCAGTGTTTGAAGCTGTTCAATCGTAATCAGTCCGAATTTTTGCGTCGATATGTGACAATGGATGAAACATGGCTCCATCACTTCACTCCCGAGTCAATCGACATTCAGCTGAGTGGACTGCATATGATGAACCGAATCCAAAGCGAGGAAAAACGCAACAGTCAGCTGGAAGGTAATGGCGTCTGTATTTTGGGATGCACACGGTATAATATTCATTGACTATCTTGAAAAGGGGAAAACAATCAACAGCATTATTATATAAACTTGTTTGAGTGTTTGAATGATGAAATTGTTGAAAAAGATTTGAAAAAAAAAAAAGTATTGTTTCACCAAGACAATGCACCGTGTCACAAGTCAATGAAAGCAATAGCTAAATTAAATATATTGGGCTACGAATTGCTTCCCCATCCACCGTACTCTCCAGATCTGGCCCCCGCGACTATTTGTGTTTGCAGACCTGAAGAGAATGCTCGCTGGCAAGAAATTTAATGACAATGATGGAGTAATCGCCGAGACAGAAGCCTATTTTCGGATAAAACGAAAGATTACTATAAAAGTGGAATCGAAAAATTGAAAGATCGCTATAATCGCTGTATCGCCTCGAAGGCAACTATGTTGAATAATAAAATTTGTCAAGAAAATGTTTTTTAGTTAGTCGGGACTTATCAGCCGACCTGTTATGGTTCGATACAATAGCATCCGAATGAATGTAATTAAGTATGCTAGCGTTAGCATTAGTTACCGAACCTAGGAACTTTTCGATGAACTTGACTAAAAATGATCCGCCCCTCTCGGGAGTCGATTGTGCGCCATCAACGTTGAGAGTTGATCACGC
>CP045891.1:2191007-2220339 GCA_013387185.1 Caligus rogercresseyi
AGATTAAATATAAATCAACTGTCTTGACGGTCTAATTGAATACTATTTGAAGAAAAACTTTGGACTCTAGCAATGTTATTATGTTTTTGTGGGAAATAAATGCTTGTAAAGCCATACGAGGCCATTATATGTTAGCAGTGTTTTTTTATGGATTTATTTATGTAAACAATTTTAATTTTCCCACTAGAAAGCGATACATAAAACATACGAAAAAATCGATTAGGGATATAGGTAAGCAACACCATCGAGGGGTTCGCCAGCATTAAGAAAGTCGATGAAGATATTACACAATAGAGATCTAATAAGATCTAAAAGCTCTTAAAAGATATATACAATCTTATACGGAACGGAAGCAAACAAAAGTATGGACTTTTCTCGAAATTTTCATTGGTAATTCCAGAACAGCCAAGGAATGTCCCGAACTGCCTAAGCATATTAAAGTCCTCGCTGTCTGCCCCTGGCGTGGCGGTTTCAGAGATCTGAAGAAAAGATATAGCGCTCCGGTGTCCTAGATTACTCGCGGTTCCTAATTTAGTCATGCCACTCAATTATCTATGCTCATGACGATAATTAGAGCCTCACCATATGCTGAAAAACAAATAAAGTATTTAATATCATATGTCTTAAGGATTATTAGTGTTGAGGATGCATTGAATAACTTACAATAAGAACAAGTCAGTTTATACGAGAGATGATGATTTTTTCCTCAAAAGGAAGTCAGTCCTGTTGACTTGCTCTCCGTTTTGACTGAAGAACCATATCTTGGAATTAGCAAAAGAGTAAGGAAGGTCGTCTTTTAGGCATTCACTTAGTCGTTGGATACATGATCCGTGGATGAGTCTCAATCCGTGCTAACAGTCCTCCTCGCTAGGAGGGAGGATTGCCACGTGCCTCCCCCGCGAGAAACTTCTTGATGTACTTGATTCACTCCTCCCCAGATGAATTTTGAAGGGTAATTAATTCACTGTCCTCAGTCCTCATTTTCGCCGTAAAGTTGCCTCAATATGCTAAAAGAATGAATCTGATTAGAAAACAAGCCTCGTGGGTAAACCAGCAGTGACAAGGAGGTCATTCAACAACTCACAATAAGATAGTCCAGTCCGGCTGAGAGATGACAGAGAGTAGGGAGTTCCCTTGTCCAGAATCCTGTGGAATAAGGGACTTGGACACAAGAAGTAACTGCATATCAAGTATACTCCTTCAAAATAGAAAATACCTCAAGTATTTTGTAAGAAAATAATAATTACTTCGATCCAAATAATATGAACTTATTATGATGTAGATTCAAATACTTTGTTTGTTTTGGATCACACAGAAACAACAGAACGCGTTTTCTCTGCTATTGAAAGGAATCAGCTCTCTATACCTTAGATCTCTATGCTACAGGTATACAGAACAGAAGCAAAAAACAGATTCAAGTATAAAATTATACCTTCCGTTCTGGCCGACTTGGCTGCTCATAAATGAAATAAAATATCCTCAAGAGAGGAGAGAGAATAGTGATAACAAGGAGCTTGAACTCAATTCCACCCTTCAGACATTTCTCCCTTTCACACGCCAAAATATCCCTCAACTTACATCTCTTGTAATAGGGTTAATAAATGTTTTTTGTATTAGTAATGGCATCCATCCTAAAAATTAAGGTATTCAGGCTCTAATAACTATCATATATTATTAAAATATATACAAGCTGAAGTAATAATGAAATGTAACAGAAAGTAATAATGGAAATTTTTATGTGTTTTTAACAAATCCTGACAATAAATATTACCAAGATGTAAGGATCTATATGAATATACAAAGACTATGACAACATAAGCCTCATGTCATAGTTTTTTTCAGTCAGACCATATCAAAGTAAGGAAATAAAAAATTATGCAAATGCAAATAAATTCTTATATTTTAGCATTATAGCTTGCAAAATTGAAACTCCTAAGTGCTTGAGAAGACAGAGGAGAATACTTTATATCACCAATATCTGTCACTGTTCATTTGTTTGATTTAATCGAAACGAGATATTGGTATTTTAAACAGTAGAAATTGATTCAACTCCCTTTTCCTGTCAAATTTCTTTACTTGTGAAAAACAACGTGCCAATTCACTGACGAATAAAGAGGTCTAATAAAAATGATTAATCATTCACAAAGAGACCGGATTTTGGGACTATCTAGTTTGAATATATTAACTAATTAACTGAAGAGGTGGGATTTGGTAGAAGGAGTCGGATTGTCGATATGAGGTGTCGCCAACGAGTTGTGTTCAACGATATAGATAGAATGATGGATTTTTAAAAAAATATATATCAATTTTGGACACATGTATTATGTGATTAATTCAATTATGCCCAGTCTGCCCATAGAGATATAATGAGCTGATTCCTTCAATAGCAGAGAAACAAAGTTCAGCTGTATTCTGTGTGTTCATAATAAACAAAGTAATTTGTACTACGTCATCGTAAGCTGATCATAGAGATATATTACAAGGTCTGTATAATAAGGTGGGCAATACAAAAACAAACATATAGCAGTGTGACTACTCAATGACGTCATGGAGAACGATTCTATCTATCCATTTTATATCTATCAATCTCTCTATCAATCTATAAATATATATATTGGTTTTAGGATTATTTATATATAAAACTTATGCACAAAGAAAATCTGATAAAGCATTTTTGTTGGGAATTATTGATAGTGGAATTTTCCTTAACGACACTTTGTATAAAATGCATTTTTAAAGGAAACTACGGACTTTTGGGCCAGCTTATCAGTCAAAATAGCTTTATTGAGCATTAATGAGCACATTTGGTTAGGTATTTTATAAACTGAGCCCATTTTGAGTACTTTTTTGTTCATATATAAAGGAGTATATTCGTATATAATGGACCAATAAGGGTACCTATAAACAATAAGCTACGGTAAGGTAGGTTTCGTGACCCAGGCCTTCTCCGCATTAACATAACAAAGCTCCGCTTATTATTATTATTATGTTATTGTCATTTTATTCTTCACGAAGCCTACCTTACCGTAGCTTATGTTTATAGGTACCCTTATTGGTCCATTATATACGAATATACTCCTTATATATGAACAAAAAAGTACTCAAAATGGGCTCAGTTTATAAAATACACTAACCAAATGTGCTCATTAATGCTCAATAAAGCTATTTGACTGATAAGCTGGGCCCAAAGTCCGTAGTTCCTTTAAAAATGCATTTTATACAAAAGTGTCGTTAAGGAAAAATTCCACTATCAATAATTCCCAACAAAAAATGCTTTATCAGATTTTCTTTGTGCATAAGTTTTATATATAAATATTCCTAAAACCAATATATATATTTATAGATTGATAGAGAGATTGATAGATATATAAATGGATAGATAGAATGGTTCTCCAGTGACGTCATTGAATAGTTTACTGCTAGGATTACATGTTGTTTTGTATTGCCCAGACCTTATTATACAGACCTTGATATATTATATCTCTATGATCAGCTTACGATGTGTAGTTCAAAATGTTTTGTTTATATGGACACAAAAAATACAGATGAAGGGTTATTCCCTTTATATCTTTTTATCTCTATGATCAGCTTACGATGACGTAGTACAATTTTTACGTTGTTTCTTTGCAATTGGGGAATCAGCTCTCTATATCTTTATATCTCTATTGTTCTGTCCCATATACACACTTTTAAAGAACAGTAATTAGATACACTTTTTATAATGATGTTTATTTTACTCTTTCAAATTGATTCCAATAACAACGAAACAAGTTATTTTACAAGAATTCAAGTTCTTTTTGAGCTCTTTGTGGGGGTAGGTGGATACTATGAAGATATTTTTTTACTCTGATCAAACAGTTCTATAATGCTAAAACACATATTCTTCTAAAGCATCATGTACAACTACGAATAATAATTTTTCCAAATAATAACTGAAAAAGACATTTGAAGGAGGGGTGCTATCGGGAACATGAACTGAAAAAGTTTAAAAAAAATAAAATGATAGCTACACACTTCCATTGAGTAGGGCTGAAGGGATTGGGCCGTGCTATATACATATATAGAGTGCTTATCAGAGGGAAAGAGGTCTTCGACAGTTGATATGTTCTGAAAGGGAATGAGAGTATCAAAACAATGAAAAAATATTTGTTTAAGGATTATAACCACTGAACTATATAATAACTGAATGCACTGCATAACGGGAGGAAATATCAGTGCCTGAGTCAGAAGCTGATGAACCAAAGAAAAATGGAAGTAATCATTATTTTGTAGTCAGTGTATATGAGGGTGCCCGGGTGAAATCGGTCAGAGGGCCAGATTGTTTTCAAGTGGGACCTCGAGGGGCCAAATATGGTTCATTTTTGGCTTGGCAAGACCAAACACTTAAAACTATTTGTATATAGTATTATTTATAAAAACACTTCTCAACCTCTGACGTAACGGGCCGAATGTGATGTCCATTCGGCATGTTTCGGCTGCCGGCCGTCACCACTGATGTAAATGTTTTAGGCACCATGAAGTAGATAAAGTGAAAAATTGCAAAAAAACAAACAAAAGTGATCAGAATATTTGTCTTAACTGGGAGAATCGAGAGAAACAGTATTTAAGTATATACATAAATAACGATTATATCTATTGGTGTCTGTTAATGTTTCCCTGATTCTTGAAATATATACCTTGGGTGAAGCAATAGTGTCTAAATAAAAAATAATATGCTAGGAATCACTGATGCTATGATAAATAGTTATATCATGGTCGCGAATTTTTATTACACAGGTAAGTGTTTTGAGCTAGCTCATATGATTTCTCCCAACAGTGCTAAGGAGGGTTCAAATGTGATTGGTCGAGTAATAAAGAGGTAATAACTAGTCATGGTTCTACAACCAGGCTTTCACCTACTACTGTGTAAACTTTTTCTAAGAATCAATCAATTTTGTCATAAAAGGGGGGAAAATATAAGTAAAAAAATTAAGAAGACCCAAGCAGATATGTATATGTAGACGTCTTTGGTGCGAGAACACATGAAATAACCATTCACATACCCAGATCCTAGGAAATTGAAGTCCCTAGCAAAGAATCATTTTGAGGCCTTATTTTTAATATACTTTTAATTAATGAGTTCCGGGTATGTCCCGAGTCCTTTACCCAGTAGATAGGACGTCTCTGCACATACTCTGTGGATAGGGGTAGAATAATGTTATAACCAAGGAATATAGAATATACAAGGTATGCTTATTCCAGGTTTTCATAAAAACATCAGTGAGCTTATTTCTATTGTGACAAAAATATATTGTAATGTTATTCTTTCCGCTTGTCGGTGAATTTTAATGACGTCACACGGGCAAGTGAAAAAGCCAGCTTTTTTGACATTATGGTCATACCGTTCTTTCAATGTGCCTTAGCTATAAAAATGTATTTTGTACATATTTCTATGGAAGAAACATCTAATTTAAGTTTACTTTGACTAATCGTAAGCGACTCAGCCATTTTATTTTACTAATAAATAGTGCCAACTGATTTTTGAAAGCTTTTCAATCGACCAATAAGTTCAATTTTCGCTAACAACTTTGGGAAACTACTCAATGGTTGATGATGATATGCTGTGAGTTGGGATTTGATATAAATAAATACTTTTCAATAATAATAATTTAAAATGGAATGCCTTTGTTGAGGATTTAGTAAACGAAATAAGAAGAGTAAGAGAGTGAAAGCAATATTTGTTTGTTTGTTTGTTGTATTGATATGTGGCGGAGTCTGCTGGAGGAAGGCTTTGAATAGGTTGTTCTTAGGATGAGGGTCGTCTGAGAAGAGGCGAATTGGGAGTGCTCCCGAGGGAGGAATTATTTCCGGAAGGACCGCTGAAAGAATTACGACCCTGGAATCGAAGGCTTGTATCCCGTAGACTTCGTCTCTTGGTATTAGGGGTAGATGGTGTTGTGCGGGACTTTCCTAGGAGAAAAAGAACCTGAAAAGACAAGTAATCGGTTAAAAAGGTCATGCTATAAAAGGAAAATAATGACATACGTAAAATTCTGGTCAAATACATGAATGGGAAAACACTTATTTTTGAAATAAAAGTTAATAGTTTTTTTAAATCAATTTAGGTGATCCTTATTGGTTTTGAGAATTTTTATAAGCATTACATTTCATGATGGGCTATATGTGTCCAGAAGAAAATGTCTTGGAAAAAAGTCAGAGGAAAAATGCCCATATATATCTATAATAAAACATTCACTGAAAACTGCCCCTATACAGGTTGATTTTTGTATATATATTTTAGCTTTGTAACAATTTTTTCCTAAAACTTTTTTCCTATGACGTTTTTGTACCCAATATCTACAAAAAGCCATTGCTAATGATATCCAATCAGGGATGAAAGTAAGCCTACACTGCCTGCAAAAGATTCAAGGCCGGCCCGGCACCTTCAACCTTGATAAAAATGCCCTAAATCAATACAAATAATTAAAAATGCACGGATTCGGCTAACATATTTTAAAAGGGAGCGACCCTGCAATTTTGTCAAACAGAGAACATCTCCTCTTAGTCAAGTAGGTCTTACGATTATGAAATATACCTATAAACAATCTTCTTTTTCGATTTTACCTCATCTAAAAGTTCAAAGAAGTCGTCTTTGTAGGATTTTTGTTCTGTGCTCTCCGTTATCTCTGGCTCTGGCTTTGACAATTCCTGGACCTGTCGAAGTTCTTCCTCATCCTCATTTGTGCACTCTTCTTCGTCTCTGTAAATAAAAAAATAGGAGTTCATCAGTATAATTCTATGAATTTACTTTTAAGTTTGTGATGGAACTGAAATGCTGAATACCTTTAAACTACACCTCTTCAAATTCCCTTGAAAAAACTCTTAACATAAATGATTTTCTGCTTCTTCAAGGTTTAAAAAGTTGAAAAAGAAAAATGTTGCTGGGCCGTTTCATAGAGGGTCACGAAATGTCGAATATAACTTGACGTAGTTCGTGTTTTAAGCTTCGCCATATTCCAAAAAATGTAAAAAGGCATCTAATGTGACATAAGCTAAGGACCTAGTTTCCTTATTGGTATTTTCATTTCGCAAATGAAGAATTTTTTGAAATACCTGGCGATTGTTAGGAAGTTAGAACCTTTGATGCTATAAGATAAACATTACTTGACGCGCTTGTATATATTGTTTTGAGTTTCTTCTGGTTTGAGATGACGATGTGGCGTTACTTTCAATTTTTGCACTGACCCCTTTTTCAGTACGATTTTTTTTCTTGAATGGACATACTGTCAAAAATTATATACTAATAATTCAGTTTTAATGTCATACCAAAAATATGATAATTGCTACTTTAAAAAAAATATAGTACGAAATATGCATCCCTTTTTAAATCCGCTTTATTTGTTTTCGTTTGTTTGTGGTATATCTAAAGACTAGACTGCCCATATTTGTGAACACAATTGGAGCAAAATTATATATCATTATACTTGTTTAAATAAAAGAGGTCAAATTTGGATATCATTTACCCTGCCTTGCAATGCTGAAGTATATATAATATGACGTAGATACATAGCTCTACTTACAACATATGTATCTATATAGTCGCGGTTACAAAAAAAAACTTTAATTATAAAAAATAACTTTCTAAAAATAATTTTTCTTTATTATACCCATTTGCATCATAAAAAATATCCTTTTGGTAAAATCGTGAAAAATACTCAATTTTATTTGGTATCACCAGAAAGGCTGATGCGACAGTTGGCAGGGATCAAAATTAAAAAATATTTTTCCCTTTAGATTTTTTAAACTTGGAGAAAGAGAAAATACTTTATTTGAATGTTTGGATTTTGAAGAGGTGTACTTGAAACGATTATGACAATGCATTACATATTTTATCATGGAGAAACATGGCCAGTGGCCACTTATGACGAGGTTTAAATTCCAGGCATGGAACTTATTTTAAGCCAGTA
Source organism: Caligus rogercresseyi (assembly GCA_013387185.1). Classification (NCBI taxonomy): domain Eukaryota; kingdom Metazoa; phylum Arthropoda; class Copepoda; order Siphonostomatoida; family Caligidae; genus Caligus; species Caligus rogercresseyi. The sequence continues at coordinate 2,198,954 of CP045891.1, forward strand.
AAATAACAAAGGAAAGGAAATATTGCCAGTGATGTATTTGTCCATTCTTTACCTGTTTTGAAATTGAAAAACGTCAAATAAAAATCACCCATATACAGTTGTTTCTGCGATAATTTTTTTTTCAACTTGCGATAACGATAAAACGACAACTTTTTCTCAACTTGCGATAAACGATAAACGGTAAAAAAATTCAAAACCCAACCTGCAGTATTTCCAAAAAAAAAGGACGACGTTTTTTTTATTAGAAAAGAATCTCCAAAAAAAGTTGACGACTTTTTTAAGAATATAATCTCCAAAAAAAAGTGATGACTTTTTTTAGAAAAGAATCTCCAAAAAAGTTGACGACGTTTTTATTTATTTATTAGAAAAGAGTATTTCTAAAAGTAACTTTAATTTTTTTTTGTATTTTTACAAAATTCGTCTTTAAAACTTATCGTTTATCGTTCCTCATTTTTTGAGACTAACGATAAGTGAATGAGCGGTAATTTTAGAAAACTTTGGGATAAACGATAACGATAAAGGTTTGACCTCAGCGATAATTATCGTTTATCGCTCCTCATTTTTGGGACTAACGATAAGTGAATGAGCGGTAATTTTAGAAAACTTTGCGATAAACGATAACGATAAAAGGTTTGACCTCAGCGGTAATGATCGTTTATCGTTTATCGCTCATTTCATCGCACGCGGCAACCACTGCATATATATATGTTATATATATATATTACAGTTGAATATCTACATTATAATTGGAGTTTGTCCGTCCGTCCGTCTGTCGACTTCTATAGACGCCGAAACTACAGAAGCTAGAGAACTGAAATTTGGCACACAGATGCATCTTGACCATGTGATGGTCTTGGGCTAGGTTAGGTTCTGATCAGACCAGATTTGCGTCTGTGAGAGGATTTTGCGGTTTGTATGGATTTTTGAGGGTTAGAAGGCTCAAGATGTAATTAAATGTTTTGTGGACTTTAGCCGCAGGCATCTTTTGATATAAACAAAACTAAGGCCTAGCGGCCTTGCAAAGGCCTAAAAAAAGGCTTGGAAAACTTGGTTGTCCATAGTTCGTCAGTGAGATGTTTTAGAGACAGAACGCAAACTAAAAGTTATCTGCATCTCTGCCCAAAGAACCTGAATCGGGAAAAATTCCGGATCCAGACACTCCCGGACCCGGATTATGACATTTCCTTAACTTTTGATTATTTCCCATTTCGAAAAAAAGCTACTCTAAAAGTACATCAAGAATAGGGTTACAATCGGGTCCCAAAGAAATTTCCGGAAAAATAGACGGCCTGTCGGGAAATTCAAGAAAACCTCTGGGGCGACTTTTTAAAACGAAAAAAAAGTTCAAAACAAAACATACGAAATGAAGGCCTTGCAAAAAAAACCTAGTTGGTTAAGTCAATGTCTGGCCTCCGGACATATTTGGGCCGGGATCGGATTTTTTTTCAATTTGCAAGTTTTTGAAATATATTTTTGCACAATCATATTCAGCTTCACAAAGGAGCAACTGTGATGTATTCAGTATCCGGATCCGAGGTCATTAAGAGCCTCAAAATCGGGATTGAATATTAAGTCCAATTTCATGGACGAAGCTTAAAAACTTCATTGTTTGATGCAAGGTTCAATCCTTGCCTCAACATATTATCCATAGATATGTTACCATGTATAAATGCTGTGGCCGTAGGCCACCCACCCGCCCGGAGGGCCTAGCCAAAGCCGCGGAGCGGCAATGGGCTAGTACAACGAATATGCAAATATATGTTTACAAGCAATATTTTTACTATTTAATGTACAAATTATGATAGAACGTTACTATTTTATCTCGCGCAAGGATATTTTAGCATTTATATAGTTATAATTAATCCATTTCACGTTCTACTGCAGTCAATATATTTTCACCCTTGTTAACGAAAAGGGCCTTTATACCCTATAACGCTCTAAAGAACACTCTTTACGTTAAATATTTTGTATTAAACATGAAATATTGAATGAATGAATCAAATACAAATTATGTAATCAGATATAGTTTAGAAATTAGTGTTCAAATATTTAGTAACGTTTTCTATTAAAATCTAATTTAATTTTTCATTATATTGCTGCACTACTTCTAGTTTAATCTGAGAGTATTTTGTACTTTAATTCAAAGAAAACATAGGGAGCTCGATAGCCGTGCGTGCTAAGGCGTGTTCAACTCTCAATGTTGGGGGCGCAGGTTCGAATACTCCCGAGAGGGGATGGTCATTTTTGGTCTACCTCATTGATAGATCCTAGGTTCGATAGACTAATTTTAACGCTATAATGCTATTTATATCCTGTCGGATGCAATTCTATCAAACCATATAGGCAAAAAAAAAAAAAAAACATAAAAAATTAACTGTCTACCTCCAATATAAATTTACTTGTACATATTTGATTAGCTAATGCATACACCTAACTAATTATCTTCTAGAGCATAATTAAACACTATGATAAATGAGAAAATAGCTGTCAAAAGCATAATAATTTGATTAGCCAACGTTTCTTTTTCTGAAAGTAATCAATACAAATGATAGTCTTCTCTTTTAGCTTCAGTATTGCAGAATTTGCCATAAAGTCTTTTGATAGGTAGACTTCAAGTCTTCATTGTACTTGTATTGTCAAAATCGATGGATTTATTAAATTGTTGTTTAGGAAAAATGTGGGGAAACGGTGCGTGCTGTTAAAAAAGAAAAATATTTAAGTGGTGCGGTAGCGCGCGTGTTAAGGCGTGTTCAACTCTCAATGTTGGGGGCGCAGGTTCGAATACTCCCGAGAGGGGATGGTCATTTTTGGTCTACATCATATAGGTTGGATAGACTGATTATAATGCTATAATGCTTATATATATAAAGTCGGATGCAATTCTGTCGAACCATATAGGCAAAAAAATATATATATTGTGAGATTACTTTTTCCCGAAGAGGAAGTGACTACTATTTAAAACAATACCTTACATTTCAAATTACCTATTTGTATATACTTTGCTTTATAATTTAGTAAATTAAATAACTGTTGCCTACCTACCTATCTATCATGCATTTCGTGCATCATTTTGCAGGAAAGCCAATGGAAAAAACTGTAGTTTTTCCATTCAGAATGACCACAAAAACATATGCATAATTAATTTTAGCGAAGCGCAAATTATCCATAATAATAATAAAAAGCTGTGAGTTGTGTATCTACATACTTTGTGAAATAAAATATGACTTGCTTTAAAAAAATAACAACAAACTAAGCCAAATACTTCTTTTTACCTCCGCCGAAGGAGGTATTGTTTTCACTGGCGTTGGTTTGTTGGTGGTTTGTCAGCAGGATAACTCAAAAATTTACGGAACGGATTCGGATGAAACTTTGTGGAGTTGGTGGAAATGCCAAAAGGAACAAGTGATTAAATTTTGGCATCTCTGAGTGCTTCTTTAAGATGCAAAATGAGCTAAATACTAATAAATATTTCAAGTTAGCCTACTCTGCCAATAGATGTCGCTGTGCTGTGAAATTGGGTGCCGGGAGCGTCTTCCTCTCGGAATTTCCGTTGAGGGGAACCCTCCCCCATCCCTCTACGCCGCCCCAGTCGTGAAAAATCGCCTCGGAAGGCTCATAAGGACCCCGTGACGGCGGAGGTTTGCACTCTCTGAGTGTATATATGCCTCTAGTTCCTATTATATATTTTAATAAAAAATATATACAAATGATTTAGTATGTATGTAAGACTGATAAACTTATTCTTAAGCGTGATGATGATAAGAAAAAAGGCGGCTGCCTTATTAAAATAAGGCATAAACTCACTCAGAGATGTTAAGGGGGAAATCAGGCTTGTGAGCGTTCAGCTTTTTTGCGTTCAGCGTTCAAAAAAAATTAGCGTTCCGTTCAGCGTTCCGTTCAATGTTTTTGCGTCAGCGTTCCGTTAGCGTTCAGCGTTCAAATATTTAAAAAAGAATTTCCAAAAAAAGTACTGCGTAGTGAGGACGTTTTTTTTTAGAAAAGAATTTCCAAAAAAAGTACTGCGTGGTGATGACGGTTTTTTTTTAGAAAAGAATTTCCAAAAAAAGTACTGCGTAGTGTTGACGTTGTTTTTAAAGAATTTCCCTAAAAAGTACTGCGTAGTGATGATGTTTTTCCGAAAAAAGTCCAAGAAATGTTTGGAAAAATTGAACGCTTAACGCAAAACTCTTTTTTTTTGCGTTCAACGTTCAGCGTTCAAAAAAAAGTTGCGTTCCGTTCAGCGTTCCGTTCATTGAACGTGCGTTCAGCTGAACCCCGTTCAATTTTGCGTTCCGTTCACAAGCCTGGGGAAAATACATTCAGAGATAAAGTATCACACGCTTTACAACACTCATTGTATTTCCAAATGGGTTCAATCAATGTGTCGTTTATGAATGTTTAAAGAATATATGTAATTTTTTCACAATTGTTGTTATATAAATACACTCTGCATACTAAGGGGAAAATGCATACATATTGATAATACTTGTGAAAAAGAAACTTTAGTTGCTAAATGAGTTAAAATTTTATTTTGTAGGCTTACAAGACTGCTAAATAATATATATATATATATATATATATATATATATATATATATATATATATATATATATATATATATATATATATATATAGATAGATATATATATATATATATATATATATTATATATATATATATATATATATATATATATATATATATATATATATATATATATACAGTGTTGTTGTTCCCTAACGCGCGTGCGAGTAATATATTTCTTTGTGATATTACTGCGCAATAACTAGAAAGAACAAACATATTAGATATTACTTTCAAGTAATAACTAATATGTAATATCCTAGTTACATATTACTTTCGTGAAAAAAATATTCGACAGACATTTTTGATGAAAATTTATGATCTGTGAATGTATGTGACGTCACCCAATGGACATAATACTGCTTATTAATAAAATAAAAATGAACGTCAATATTGATATTTAAGACAGGGGATTCCATTAGACCCAAACACACAGAACAACCTTTTCGTTATTTATGGAGTATTTTATCGTAAAGAAAATAAGTTCCTCAAAGCCTTCGTGCCCGCATGTCGATTGGGCTTTTAGGATTGAAACCACCGCCAATCCCAATAGGAATGAGAGGAACCCTAATTACAATCTCATACACTCCAAGCCCCCGGGTCCCGCCTGCTGATATAGGCTTTGATTAAGGGTTGAAACCCACCGCCAACTCTGGGAAGGTATAAGAGGAGTCCTTACTTTCAATCTCATACATCCCAAGCCCTCGGGTCCCGCCTGTTGATATAGGCTTTTATTTAGGGTTGAAACCCACCGCCAACTCTGGCTAGGTATAAAAGGAGTCCTTACTTTCAATCGCATACACCCCAAGCCCTCGGGTCCGCCTGCCGTTATGGGCTTTTATTTAGGGTTGAAACCCACCGCCGACTCTGGCTAGGTATAAAAGGAGTCCTTACTTTCAATCTCATACACCCCAAGCCCTCTGGTCCCGCCTGCGGTTATGGGCTTTTATTTAGGGTTAAAATCCACAGCCAACTCTCGTTAGGTATAAAAGGAGTCCTTACTTTCAATCTCATACACCCCAAGCCCTCGGGTTCCGCCTGTTGATATAGGCTTTTATTTAGGGTTAAAACCTATCGGATGCAATTCTATCGAACCATATAGGCAAAAAAATAAGAAGTCATTTTTTTATACTTTGAATTCACCCACTTTATCATGTTTGAGCCATGTGCTCACTTTATACTATTATAATATCATATATAGGATTATTATAAAAATGCAAACTAGGTTTGTGAGGATTTTTACAAATCCTGTTTGAATTGCCTTTACTTATTGTTTCGGAATGCTCAAAAAAAGTAGTATATTACTCAAAGTAGTATATACTTTTGTGAAGTAATAACTAATATTGAAAAAAGATATTACTACGCAGTAAAAAGTAGTATATACTTACTACTTCAAAGTAATATTCGACTACTCTCTGTATATATATATATATATATATATTAGGGATGCAAGTTATCGATTAATAGATTAATCGTTAGTTTTTTCATTTAGTCGACTTTTAATCGATTAATCGTTCTCAGCGCCACGATTAAGGAACCAGTTTATCTTGTGGATTTGGGGTGGGTAAGCGCATCTTTATTTTTATGGGAAAAAATCTTCATTTCAAAGTTTCATTAATTCAAATAGAGGGCGCAATCTGTCGAATAATTGCAACTAATAAACTTTAATAGTTTCATTAACTTCAAATAGAGGACGCAATCTGTCGATTAATTGCAACTAATAAAATTTAATAGTTTGAAAATTAGTCGATATAATCGTCCCTTGCATCCCTATTATATATATATATATATATATATATTATATATATATATATATATATATATATATATTATATATATATATATATATATATATATATATATATGATTCAAATGAAGGGTGATTCATATTTCACGTTTTTCGGATGTCAGATTTCTAGTATTTTACTTTCATAGAGATCATTTTGTGAAAGTTTGAACGAAATCGAATAATGGGAAGTGCCCGCTCAACGGGCCCAAATGTTATTTTGTAAACTTATGTAGTAATTCTTTTTAGCCATTCGATCGCTTCTAATGTCCTTAATTCAATGCTATTTTCAAACAATCTGCCGGAAAATGTAGGTATGCTCGCAAGGATTCCAAAGATTTTATTTCTTATGTACATCCAAAATTCAATGAGATAATAAAGTTTCAAAATATTTATTTTTGGGGATATTTTCCATAAAATGACTATTTCAAAACTTCAATTTTTCGTTAATTTTGGATGTACATAAAAAATGTACCCGGTCGTTTCTGATATATATATATATATATTATATATATATATATATATATATATATATATATATATATATATATATATATATATATATATGTGTGTGTGTGATTTACGAAGCAAACCTCTTTTGATATATTAATTGATTTTATGTCTTTGATAATCCATACCTATACTAAGAAATACCAAGAAACCATAGCAAAAACAGTCGCATGATTGAATGCGGAACAGATAAGTATGCAATGCAGCTAATTAAATTAGTTTATTTGCATTATGTGTAAACTTTTCAAATGATCATGAATGAATATTCTAAGGCTAGTTTATACCATAAACAAAGATTTAAATAGAGATACTTTAAAAAATACTATCGACAATTCATTGGGGAGGGCAATTTTATTGGCTGTAGCCAATCTAAACTAATCAATGTGAAAATATACTTCTGTTATATTAAAATGTATTATCCCACTTAATGGACCTTCGTAAAGAGCCATAAAATAACTTTCTCTGATTCATATATCAATTTTATTTTTGATTAACCTATTATTTTTTTAAATAAAGATATCCTATGTTTTTGTGTGTGTTATGTAACAAGAAATTGAACAAAAATGTTTTGCATTTGCAGGCATAGAAACAATTTTTAAAATTATTATTAGCTTTGGTTATTTAGTTTGGTAGAATTGCATCTGCGAGGACATTATTAAGGTAGAGCGCGTTAGTCTGTGTAGTAAGGCGTGATCAACTCTCAACGTTGATGGCGCACAATCGAATCCCGAGAGGGGAGGATCATTTTTAGTCAAGTTCATCGAAAAGTTCTTAGGTTCGGTAGACTAATGCTAACGCTAGCATACTTAATTACATTCATTCGGATGCTATTGTATCGAACCATAACAGGTCGGCTGATAAGTCCCGAGACTAACTAACTAACATTTTCTTGACAAATTTTATTATTCAACATAGTTGCCTTCGAGGGCGATACAGCGATTATAGCGATCTTTCAATTTTTCGATTCCACTTTTATAGTAATCTTTCGTTTTATCCGAAAATAGGCTTCTGTCTCGGCGATTACTCCATCAATGTCATTAAATTTCTTGCCAGCGAGCATTCTCTTCAGGTCTGCAAACAGTAAATAGTCGCTGGGGCCAAATCTGGAGAGTACGGTGATTGGGAAGCAATTCGTAGCCCAATATATTTAATTTAGCTATTGCTTTCATTGACTTGTGACACGGTGCATTGTCTTGATGAAACAACACTTTTTTCTTTTTCAACAATTTCATCATTCAAACACTCAAACAAGATTATATAATAAATGCTGTTGATTGTTTTCCCCTTTTCAAGATAGTCAATGAATATTATATCGTGTGCATCCCAAAATACAGACGCCATTACCTTCCCAGCTGACTGTTGCGTTTTTTCCTCGCTTTGGATTCGGTTCATCATATGCAGTCCACTCAGCTGAATGTCGATTGGACTCGGGAGTAAAGTGATGGAGCCATGTTTCATCCATTGTCACATATCGACGCAAAAATTCGGACTGATTACGATTGAACAGCTTCAAACACTGCTCAGAATCATCAATTCGTTGTTGTTTTTGGTCGATTGTGAGCTCTCGCGGCACCCACTTTGCACAGAGCTTTGTATGTCCAAATATTCATGCACGATATATCCAACGCGCTCTTTCGATATCTTCAGAGTCTCAGCTATCTGGATCAACTTCACTTTACGGTCATTTAAAATCATTTTGTGGATTATTTTTATGTTTTCTGGTGTAACCACCTATTTTGGGCGTCCACTGCGTTTATCATCATTCGTGCTCACACGACCACGTTTGAATTCAGCAAACCATCGACATATGGTTGCTTTCGATGGAGCAGAGTCCGGATAACATTCTTCAAGCCAAGTTTTAGTTTCGACGGTATTTTTTCCCATCAAAAAATAATGTTTTATTAACACACGAAGTTCGTCTTTTTCCATTTTTTCACAATAACAAAAGTAGCTTAACTTAAAACGCAATATCTCACAAACTAGTTGTCAGACAGCTGTTATATTTATGCATGTATGTTTTGAAGGTTGGTACTAGCTGACAGTCATATGAAAACAAATCCACTGGCGCCATCTATGTGTTATTCTTGGGACTTACCAGCCGACCTTGTTTAGGCAAAAAAATAAAAAAGCATTATATCATTAAAATTACTCAATCGAATTAGGATCTTTTCAAAGGGACTGATCAAAATGTATCTACCTCTCCTGGGAGTCGAACCTGGGCTCTTAAGATTGAGAATGAAGCAGGCTTCATACTGAGCTAACGCACAACCTTATTGCTTATATTAACTAGAGGGATATATACACTCAGAGAGTGTGTACCTCCGCCGATCCCCACAACATTCCCATTCAACATTCTCCCTTTCACACGCCCGATTTTCTATTTCTAATCATTGTTTCCTCTCTGTTAGCTCATTTTGCATATTAAAAAGCACTCAGAGACGGAAGAGGAAGAAGTTTAAGCTACGTCACTGGGTTAACATAGTCCTGAGCTGATATATGAACAATAATACGTCAATGAATATTTTTTTAGCGTTTGTTCTTTCCTACTACCTGAATAGAGACCTCATTTCATTATTATTAGTAGTAGTATTTTGCTCATTTTGCCTATTAAAAAAGCACTTAGAGATGCCAAAATTTAATCACTTGTTTCTATTGACATTTTCAACAACTCCACAAAGTTTCATTCGAATCCGTTCAGTACTTTTTGAGTTATCCTTCTGACAAACTAACAAACTAACAAACCAACAAACTAACAACCAACAAACCAACAAACGCCAGTGAAAACAATACCTCCTTCGGCGGAGGTAATAATCACACATTCAATCAATCCATTTAGGGATTATTTTTTTAGGATCTAGGAATATTTGTATATAACACTTGTGCATAAGGAAAATCTGATGACGCATTTTTGTAATCGGAATTATAGATATTAGGAATTTATGTCTTATCGACACTGTGTATAAAATGCATTTTTAAAGGAAACTACTGACTTTTGGGCTTAGCTTATCAGTCAAAATAGCTTTATTGAGCATTAATGAGCACATTTGTTTATTTTAATTTTATAAAACTAGTAAAAGGAGCCCATTTGGAGCACTTTTTCTTAATCTATAAATATATATTTTAAAATCTTACCCCTCAATATCCGGTACTTTATCGACGACCAAGGTAGTTTTAGGAACGTTTCCATTGTGAATGATATCAAGGTACCAAATGCCCTCTAGAAATCCATATCTGTAATAGAAAAAGGAAGCAGTTCTGATTATATTTTCCTCCTATAAATAACAAATCCATGGATCTAATGCACAATATTGTCACAAGGAAGGTATATCAAATATATATACAGCCAAACCTGAGTATAGCGATCACTCATTTACAGCGGCTAATCAATTTGTCACCACAGAAGATTTGTACTAAGAAGCTCTGTGACTATCTGTCACCTGCCCCTAACTACCTCTTTTTTAGGCACCCTTGTGCTGTCGCTATGGACTGTATATGTATACTAGTTGTAACCATAGAGATAAAAAGATATATAGAGATTATTCCCTTCATCTCTATTTTTGTGTCCATTATAAACAAAGTATTTTGAACTACGTCATCGTAAGCTGATCATAGAGATAGAATCTATCTCTATGATCAGCTTACGATGACGTAGTAAAAATACTTTGTTTAAATTGGACACACAGAATACAACTGAACGATGTGTCTCTGCTATTGAAGGGAATCAGCTCTCTATATCTTTATATCTCTGGTTTTGAGTGCAAAAAAATGTTCAACATAAAGTTTATCGCTGTACCTATTATTCTATTTTAAAAAATACTGCTGAATGTAAGCATTCAATTTTTTGCGTACGATTAGGACCGTTTGCATACTCCGATCAGCGATATCGCTATTGATTGCCAATCAGAAAAACTCCGATGCACAATTCTAAAGAATTACAAAAGAAAGAGAAGGAAAGAGTATTTTGCCTCACTTCTCACCCTTCTTTTTTTCTTTCTATCCAGGTAACACTAACAGCAGTTACCAAGTGGTAATTGTATATTATCATATCAAAAGATCAATTTTTTGGGGAGAGTACGTGCAAAAATGTATTTGCTTATATCTCTTAAAGTATAGCGATTTTTAGAACACCAAACATATCAAATGAAAGCTTGGTTAACCAGCTTTAATATTTTGGTATACTAAATCATGTCAATTTAATAAGTAGAGAGTTATATGTACATTAAAAAAGCCTATCTCGCGTACAAAATGACGCATATAATGGATTATAAATGCGTCAGAGACTAAGTAAAATTTTGAGAGGATACCTTGACACAAATCTAAGAAACACATTATTTTTTTTTCATAATCGATTTCTTATAGGTCAATACAGGCTCTGAATCATATGATGTAAACTCAGATTGTACTGAATTCTGAATTGATAGAATACAACCAAGGTCATTTTTGGATTTATTATCCAAAGGTTTACTAAATTAAAAGTACTATTTTACTCTGAAGCGAACAAGTCATCTTCAACTGGCGAGTGAAGTTAATTGATACAAAAAAGCTATGAAATATGCTAACAATACACACTCCATTTTTTTCTTTGTTTTTACTGAAAACTTTGATTTATTAAAAAACATCAAACATACGTCTGGTAGTAAATTAGATTTCCTTTAAATTAATAATTATTATTGAAGTCTGTAACGTCCACCATTTTGAAGAAATTTGCGGAAAACTATATTTTTACTAAATTTTAAAACTTTGACCTCGTTGAGCACCCCGTATTGTTGACTGATTTTGTTCAAACTTTGTATGTCGTCTTCTTTATCACCAAGAAACAGAAAATCCACAATGTTGCTAACATTTCAAACATTTGAAAAATAAGAACAACCCTAATATATATATATATATATATATATATATATATATATATATATATATATATAAACGAAAGAAAATGAAGCTACTATACTATTTTATGCTACGATTCTAAGAATACTATCCATATGCCTTTCTTTTTAATATATGCAGTTCCATACTAATTTATTGGCCTTTTTCAAAAGGGATGCACTTATATTTAATAAATAGAACTCGGAATGTTATATCATAATACTTTATTAAAATTATTACCGCTCATATTCATTCCTCTGTAACAAAGAAGTTAGGTAAAAAAACGTAAATATGAACATTTAAGTTTTGACGAAAAAAAATATTCAAATAAAAAAGATTATCACTCACTTTTCAATTTATCGCTATCTCAATACTACAAACCATGCAATCAGCAGTGATATCAAAATACAAAAATAAGCATTGCCATTAGATAAACAACAGTAATACTTCATATATGACGTCATAGTAAATATAGGCATACAGAATAACAGTAAACTCACGAATGTATGTAAGAAAAGAAATATTTATTATTTAAATGAGGGCTTTGTTCTAATAATTAGATTGGATTGTTGATTCCGCTTTGGATCAAATTGTAGGGTCCTAAATATATCAAACAAATTATGTAAATGTAGTTTGAGACGGAAGAAGAAGAACTGTAATGAGATTTCACAGATTATTGCACTCAAAAATATAATTAGTCTTCATCTACCGGGTGTCCGGAAAGTCTTGATCGATATCTTTCATGACTTTTTTGAGGTTTCAAAGGCTTTTTACGTAAATGTTGCGAAAATACAAGTTAAAGATCGCATTCAGATAATCAAGTTTGTTTCTATAACATTTCGAAATCAATACTCGTTTTTGTCATGGAGGCTTAAAGACCTGAAGTAGCTGAGATCACAAGGAGATCTCTGAGGCAACCAGCTAGCACCATTGGCTGGATAAAAAGGAGATTGGACAAGAGGAAAAGCCTTGAAGGCAAGTCTCGAAGTCGGAGACCTGTCTTAGAGGCCACCAAGGCCACTAAAAAGAATATCAAGGTCCAGATCAAGAGAAACCCTCTTCTGAGTATCACACAATGGCCAAGAAGAACAACATGGGTAAGACAACATTGTCAAGGACATTCGAGGCAAGTCCTTGGTCTGCACTACCCATCCCATGCTGCCCATGGCCAATGTAGAGGCCATATATATTCGATGAAATAAGATTTTGAACAACATGAAAAGCAATGGTGAAGGAATTATCATTTCTTTTTTTGATGAGAAAACTTAAACAGTATAATGAATGTCGATTGATGTTATTGAACCTCAAACAATTATTTACCAGTCAATTAAGTCACAGAAGGTAAGAAATAAACCTAAACACTTACAAAATATGGTCTTCTATTTCCACCAAGAGCTCCTCCAGTGAGAATATTTCATCAGTTACATTAAGTGATCTCACAGAGACCAAGAAAGTTGTGTAGTAAAGGCTCACGAGTTCTCCGAGTAATTCTCGTCGAAGAGAAGTCTGAAATGATAAAAAATATGTATGTTATTGACTAAGAAATTCCCTATAATTTTGTTATTTATAATTTTGTATGCATAAAATTCTTTATACTCTTTTACTGTAGGTATATTATCTACTTTACCTAATACATAATGACCAACAAGTTGAATAATATTTATCAGTCAAAATGTATGAAGTGCCGACACGTTGGCTACTTTATTTATTTTTACCAGACTTGTTGATTTGTCATTTATTTGTTATCGATTGTCGTTCATCGAACGATGAACGATAAAATTTTTGACGAACGACAACAAAAAATTCCTATCGTTCGTTTTTGGCGCGAAAAACAAGACAAAGTTTTTTATTTTCCATGGGAAAAATTTCATTTCTAAAAAACACGTCATCATTTTTTTTCATAATAACGAGAAAAAAAATCCTTCCTAAAAAACGTCATCAATTTTTTTCAGAATGAAGAACGACGAACGAATTATTAAAACGAACAATGAACGACGATTCAAACGAACGACGAACGATTCATTATTAAACGAACAATGAACGACGAACGATAACTTTTGGTGAACGACAAACGAACGACAATTTTTCGCGAACGTTAACAATTCTGATTTTTACAATATATACTAGAGTGATTCAATGCGGCTAAACAATTCAAAAAATATTCTGATGTCAAGCTGTGATTTGGTGATAATCTATCATTGTGTTATTTTTTGGCCAGCAAGTCAACACTTCCCGCCATTAATATTATGCATTTAAAAAGTCATCTTTTCTATCACAAATAACAGATTATGCAGTTGACACGGAATTGCCCAAACATTTTATGGTGATGTTATACAATTGTCTGCCACCGATGCATATATATTTTAACGGGATGCAAGCAAATAGGGGGACAAATATAATGAAAATAAAAAGTTTGATGACATATTGCTTTAAAACGTTATGCCGAACGTCTGGAGCAGCATTCGTTCCACTGCGTCAAGAGGATCCCAAGAAGGACTGACCTCAGCTTCGGATTATTTCTCGTGAAAGATAGTTAATACACTGAATATTAAGAATATAAAAAAGACATAAAAACTAAAAATAAGTGAAGTGATGATATTTACAAGAGTTTGCAATGAAATTAAAGTTCTTATTACATGGATACTCAGGAAGGACGAAATCCACCATGGTGAGTGTAACAAGAGTAATGTTTGTATACCATTCTTAGCCCTTCAGTTGTATTTGATTCATAATGACCTCATGCCGATATATTTCCTTAAAATTCAATAAAGAAACATTTTTCAAGATCAAATCTAATATTTTTTTGTGAAAAATTGACACAGAGAGGTGGAAAATGTTTCTGTATATCAAACTAATCATGTCGTCATTTGGAAAATATTTGGGGATAAATATTGTTGAATTAGTTTGCTATATTTTAACTGATTATTGGGAAGACGGGCCATTTTGAGTATATAATGATACAACTATGAAAAAATACAAGTTAGAAGGAAGAGGCACATCACAAAACCCCCTCAAAATTTAGTAAAACTTTCAATTGTTTTTTTCAAAAGTTGTCATTGAATAAATATGTCACTTCCGTTGTATATCCAAATATATGTAATATGACTGGCTGTGCTATAAAATCACTCCATTTATTAATAGCATTGCTTACCTCAACACTTGTAAATAGGAAAATTAAGAGATCTGTTGCAAGGGAAGCGAAGCGCGCGGATTGAAAGTCAATAAATTTGACCTCTGCGGGCCTTTGTGATGAAGGAGATGAAGTGGATGCTTCCGAGTTTGATTCATAGCGAAATAGGATATTGGAGAGCCAAAGGTCTCCATGACAAATCACGGCAAAGTTAGTCACGGGTTTCACCATTTCCATTTGTATGGCGTGGAAATTCCGGGCCAGCTCCACAAACCACTCGTAGACATCCTCGTAGTCTGGTGTGTTTCGTATCAGCTCAGCCAGGCTGGCCATGACGGGCATGATGGTTCGCTTAGTGAAACCAATGGTGTCTTTCCGATAGAGAGAGTCCTCTACGAGGTAAGGGTATCTCTCCAGTATTCGATTGTTCTCGCCTTCCTTCATGCAGTAAGATATGGCGTGAAACTTGGCTAGCTCGCGTATCACGAGCTCTGCATGCCGACGGTCTAAACCACTGTCTTGATTAAATGCAAACATGAATCCCTGCAAGGAAAGAAGTTCTTAGTCCATCAAATTTATAACAACTCTTGATTTGATGTAATAAATACATTTTTAGATAAAGATGGTATAAAAAGATACGCAACATTTTCTTCTTTATAAAAAACGGTTTTTTTCGTTTGAGTACTAAAGTACTTCAGAAGTGAGTTCAGTGCGAAAAAATGCTCGACTCTTAATGTTGAAGGCTCAAGTTCGACTCTCGATAGAGGAAGGTATTGCTCTACTTCATTGGAAAGAGTATCATAAGTTCCATGGTTTAATTTTAAAGCTATAAAGCTTATTCATATCTACCAGGAGGCTGCAGTTTCATGGAATCAAAGATGTAATAAATGTAAGGCTTATTTATGATTTTATCATCGCAACCTCTTTTAGTATTTTTATTTATGCACTATTTTAAAAATATTGTTATATCTATGAATAAAAAACCCGATCTTATAGAAAAAATAGATATAAAATGGTGTCCAGTAATATAGTCGTAGGTATTATTTTCATGCATGCATTTATCGCACGCTTTAACGTCGTATGCTTTTTTTCGTATGTTCCTTTAGTGCACGCCTTTAACATCGCACTCTTTTTTTAAAGCGAGTATTATTAATGCTTTGCTCTATTATCGTTACTGCTTATAATCGCACGCACGACAATAGAGCAACGCATTAATAATACTTTGCTCTATTGTCGTGCGTGCGATTATAAGCAGCAACGACAATAGAGCAACGCATTAATAATACTCGCTTTAAAAAAAGTGCGATGTTAAAGGCATGCGCTAAAGGAACATACGAAAAAAGCATACGACGTTAAAGCGTGCGATTAAGGCGTGCGTGGATAAAACATCCACGACTATAATACAGTAAATCGTATAAAATAGTCAACTTTTTTTAATTTGAAGCCTAAAAGTTTAATATAGGAATGATAAAGTTTAATAAAAAACATGCAAACCTGAGGATAGAGGTTCTCAAGGATGATCAAATCCTCCTTAACGTTGTCCTCTCCGGCCCATTTCGTGTAAAAGCAGCGTGGAATGTCCATGACCTCGGAGTCCTTGCATGACAGGCAAACAATGCTTTCTCGTCGAACATAGCTTGCCATGTCATGGAATACCTCTGCATACATTTGAACCTCCTTCTCAAAGGTTCGACTTGGCTGTAGGAACTTTCTAGCGTCTTCATTCTATTGAGGAAAAAAAAGAAGATAAAAACCTTATTAATTGATTGTTCATGAAAATAAAAGTCGTAAGCTTTTTTCCCATGATAATAATTGGATATTCAGCGTAAATTTTTCATTATGTTTATAAAACTTCATGGGAAAAAATGAGAACTAATTAAGAGATGGTTAATATCGTTTTTCACAAAAAGGAAACATAGTTATATGTTATAGGAAACATTGCACTTTATTTGATTTACTTGTCTTTCAGTTTGAATTTAGAAAAGCAAAGGATAATGGAATGATTGAAAAATGATAAATTGATGAGTTAATACTCGAAAGTTTTTTTAAAGGGAAACTAAATCACAAATATAATATACAAAAATAATAGTATTTGGATCTTCAAATGTTTTTATAAAGACAGGAGATTCAATGTACTATATGATAAATAAATGTCGATTTCAATTGTTAGCTTTTTTGTTGTTACTCCTGTTGTTCCTAAATTGTACATATACGGTATAAATTATAACATTATAACACAATAATTAGACAGTACACCTTGATGTTGACGGCTCAACCAATGGATCAAAGCGCCTTAAGGTCTATTCTTATGTCATCTTCGACTCGATACTCGGCTCTCACCGTCAAGATCCCGGATCTCTCAGAAACGACTTGGAGCTACGCTGGAGACACTCTACGCCTCTACAACAGCTCAAAGGTAAGCTTACAGTTTCTGAGATACCTATTAAGACTTTATAAAGGTTTCTACAGAATAAGAAAACATCATTGATTTAATTTAACAACTATTTTACTTCTATGAACTTTTTGAACGCTGAATATAATTAGTTTTTATTCTTTAAGTTGAATTTGAATTGTGCATGTTTATATACTTTAACTATTATTTTATGTGATATAGTTTTATAATTGCAAGTGCTTTTGATTGATTGTATATTTTATATTGATTTCAATTTAAATTGTCTTTAGCTTAGGGTTGTAATTTCAAACTATAATGTTTAATTATATATACATTTATATACAATAACTTTAATCGAATAAAAGTAATATAAAAAGACCTTGGAATGGGGTAAAAAGAAAACTTCCCCCATGAATCTACCTCTGTAAGACTCTCAATATATAACATAAAAAAGTAAATGATAAAATTATAGAGTATTACAGATTAAAATCTTGTCAGAATGATGGGATATGAGGGTTCCAAATCCTCGTAGATGAGTCATTGTGTCCCGCCAGTTAAAATAACGGGGATGTTTGGATTCCAAACTTTTCGCTTGTAGGTCTGCAGATTTCGCCAGATAACGACATTGGGAGCCCCTATATCTCGTTATTATAGTTATTGAGACCCGATGATTCATAAAAGGGGGGGGGGGGTATGGAACTCCAATACCCAATCATTGTGATTCGTGGAACCCAATGGATCAATGGCAAAAAGATTCGAAATCTCCGTACCTCATCATTGGAACTGTTGGGATTAGAGAAACAAAGCTAAAAGTTTAAAGTCTTAATATTTCATCATCACTAAATGATGGGCCAGACGACCCATTGGCGGGTAAGCTTGAACCTCAATGCCCCATTATGGAGGGACCCAATGCCTCATAGTTTGAAGTATTTGGGCACCCAATACAACATCATTGAGATTGGTGAGTCCAATGGCTATCGGCGAAGTAAATTAACCCTAATACCCCTGAATTGGCTGGTGCTGAAGTGGCAGCCGTGAGTTGTAGATTTCCCTTCAAATGCGTATAGATATCACGGCATTAATATTTGTTTATTTCAAAGATAACAAAGGATTACTAAATTGAACTAAAAAACTGTTGAACGGAACGCCAAAAAAGTGATTAAACGCTGAACGGAACATCAAAATAAGCTGAACGGTCTCATGGGTTTTACATTGTAATAAAATACTAAGGAATATAAGAAGTGACATCCTTCAATAAATACTAGTTATGACATGCTAAGTTAATGATTTAAAAAAACCTTGAATGTTCATTACATTATCATTGCATCACTGGTTTTTTTTGGGGGGGGGAATTAATTCCCTTTGTCTATTTCGAAGGGCTTTTTTTAGACCATGACTGTTCAATGGATAAAAAACACTATTCCTTCGTTTCATAAGTTCCTCTTCCCTCTTCTTATTCTGTCTTTTGTGCATGCAGAATTATAACCCTCCATTATGACTCAGTTTATGACTGAACTTTTTAGTAAAATCAATATCCCGATTGAATTAAAATTCCACCTTCAAAATGAGTGTCAATCATGATTATAAAGAGATGTCGTCCTCCTTTCAATATGCAAATAGTTAACAATACACTCATTAGAGCGAAAAATACCTGACTAAGGAATAAAATCCATGGTTTAATATTTGAGCCTATAGGCAGAGCGTTTCTGAACCAAAATTTTATATAATTGTATCCAATATAGGAGATGAAGCATTTGATTGATTTAAGTTTTCTTCCTTCCATGCTCATCTTTTTCAGATATGAAGAAGAGTCTTTTCCCTCTCGTAATCTCTTCAATCTCAAGATGTAACAAAAAAGGGATTTTCCTTTTAAAGGAAATATAATACTATTATAAATATATTCTGAAGAAAACAGTATATTTCGCCCACTCTATGAATATATAATTATTTTCTAGAAGACTCTATATAAATCTCATCTCATCTTTTTTCTTCTTCCTGAAATGATAGCGCCTATACCAGGAGGACTACCTTGACCTCCTTAGGACTGTGGTGAAGCCTGGATGAATACAGTGGCCCCTGGGCGCCACTACCTATTTCAATAGGACTTAGCGGCCGGCGCACGTTGCCAAAACACACTCCAAAAATGGCTCAAGGCCGATGTCCCCGTCTTCTAGGATGTGCAAACCTGACCCTCCAACTCTGTCGACCTCAACCCCTTGTACTACCACGTCTAGGGGAGTTAGAGGGGGAATGCTTGAGTCAAGTCCCATAACTCTGTGGATGCCTTGAAGACCTCCATCATCCGTGAGACCAGGAAACTTTATCCTGCGCAACTCATCAATGCCTGCTCTTCCTTCAAGTCTATAATCAATAGAGTGATTGAAGCTGGCGGCGGCCATATTGAATATAAATTGGTAAGAGATGTATAGACTTTTCAATAAAAACAGTAAATTGGACCACAATGCCCTCCGCATTAATCTGCATGCAACTGAAGTCATTCCGGATTTATCTGTTCGACCTGTAAATACTTTGTAGAGTATTTACATCAAATGAGAAGAAACTTTCTAATAATATTAAAATGACAATATGAAGTATCATCCCCCCACACCGCTCTCTGTAGTAAGATTGAGTGTCGAAGAAACGGAATAAATCAATACTTTGCATAGTATGGGAATGCCTCCAAACAAGATGATAAAATAAGACAATTTTCAAATGATATCATCATTATATGGGTTTTAATATTTGAATTGGTCAATTTAACAATAATAAGAAGATCAATGTTCTTTAAACTTCTTCTCAATTTTGTTAATGTTATTTTTTTTTGCATGAATAAACCCAGGATATGGTATAACAAAAATCTTCACAATGGGACTAAAAGGACTCTAGACATTTTTAATAAGTCATTTTATATTACGGTTTATCTTTAGACAGTTATTTTGAATTATAATGTTCATTTTCGTTTTGTTTTTAACGTAACTGTCTTATGATTGTGTTTTTTTATCTCTTACTTCCTAGTGTATTCTTATATTTTTACACTGTATGGATAAATAAATAAACATCTTAACCATTAAAAAAGGACTCTAGACTCAAATTGAAGTCTTGGCAATATTTCCATTTTTTCATTCCATTCTTTATTTCATATATTTACTTAACACATACACATTAGGGGGATTATAGAAACCTAATATTAAGATATCAAATTTATCCCCCCGTGAAAGTTGCGTCATAAGAAACTAAATGATCGTAGAAAAATGGATTTTGGTTTGACCCCCCCCCCTTACCTCCCCCAAATTGCGTTCAAAGGTTTCGTTATGAAGCAAACTTTTTGGTTATTACTTCTTTGAAAAGATTTACTTATACAAAATTTAGCTATGATCAATTTATGACTTTGTTATTTTTTGCCAATTTTCGTCCAATAATATTAGTGCCAATAAATGAACATAAGTGCTGACGCACCTATCATTTTTTAAATAACGGCTCTACTAGGGTTCTTTTATAGTTCAAGAAGGAAAAAGAAAAGGGGGTACTCATGTTGATGTTTTTAAGTTATTTTTTAAATACGTTTGCTTTTCACATCTTGATATCTTAATATTAGGTTTCTATAATACCCCCTAATACACATGCTTTCCATAATAATCAAAATTGCTCGAGGGGTGCATTCCTATCCCAAAACATATAAATTTTATAAATGCATTCATTGCTCAGCTGTAATATTTTGAAAAACAAATGTAATTTAAGTAAAAAGGAACGGTATATATATATATAAAGTTATTGGAAGTTGATATAGATGCACATTTTTATCGAATTATATAACGCATGTTATTTTTTAAAAGGCTATTGGCTTTTTCATGCATTGGTGAACATCATATATATATTACTTCAAATTACTTTATTTTTATCTATAAACACCATTATTTTATTTTGGAATTATATAAGCTTTTGTTTTTTCATTTCTCTGCCAATATATATTCAAAATGTGAGAGATTTATGCTAAATTGAAGTTATCCTTGTCGATTATGTGTTCTTGAACGAAAGCTTATAATAAATAATCAAAATATCTTATATGTTTTTGGACCAAATGGTTGCTGTCCGAACATGACTTTTATAGTCTAGGG
>CP045891.1:2220439-2242530 GCA_013387185.1 Caligus rogercresseyi
CCAAAAGATCCGTATAAAAAGACACCACAATCGTTTGCTTTACTACAAGGTTTTAGGCATTTAAGATAGCGTTAACCTCGTTTGACTACAAATAGTCAGTCCAAAGTCTTAGACTGCAATTTTGGATTTGGCCATTCTTTTGTACTCAAGTTATAAGAGTTTTTCAATAAAGCCTAACTCGTAAAGAGGAAAAAATACTCGTAAATATGGAGCCAAAATAACTTAAAAATGATTTATTGTCAGCAGGATGTTATCTTGAAGTAGCTGTAACGTTCTTTATGTGTAAACTATATTGAAATATTTGTTCAAGATACTTTGTGTGTCCATATTTATTTGAGGATATTAAGGATATGTGAGACTAAGTAGATGTCTTGGTAACAATTATCTACTGATTATGAAAGACTGACCAGAGCAACCTCAATTACATTATGATAATTCACTCAAATCGTATAGAGAAAATTCATATAGAAGGAACGGCAAAATGATTAGGCTTGTCTGAAAGGCAGAATAAATTATATTTATGTCTACTGAAGTATTTATCAAGATATGTCCACTTGTCAACAGTTAGATATGTCTATTCATTTGATGAGAAAAAACATTAGTTTATGAGCAAATTAAGCTATGTGTAATAGGATCAAGTTTGATGGCATTGACTTCCTTCATCAATGTGCAAAATAGAAACTATTCGATAGTTTGACATATATTCATTCATTCATTTCAATTCGTTTGAAGAACACATTGAGCTAAATGAGGATAAATATATATGATGAGATAGCATTGATTCTCATTTATGCATTTACAAATCTTATCCCAAGTTCACGTGAGAAAAGAGATTACGACGTCATCTTTAATTAAGGGGTAAGAAGGAAAAAGTAGTCATTTAAGAGGTGTTAACTACTGCTATGTTATCCATCTATTTTCCTTGTTGTATGCTTCCATCAGTTTGTGTGTTACATAAGCCTTTGCCTAAATAGTGTTGTTTTTATTTTCTCCTACGTGTGTCATATTTACATACCTACGCACACATGTTCCTTTTAGGAGAGAGCGCAATGCAAATGAGCAAATTATAAGAACGTGCAACTCCAGCGGCTTTTAACTATTTTTGGATTTCCCTACGTCTGAAGTACATCATTAAAAACAAAGAGTCAAGTTACTGGGGAATCCCACTTCATCTTTAAAGTAGAGTACTGACTGTCCACTAAGTGCAGACTAAAACATGCATTCCTATATGGTCTGTCATCTCCTGTCAAATGTGTATGCAATGATTATATTTTAGAAAGCCAAGTTGCTTACTACCTTTATAAAAAATTCTACTTAAAGTACTGTAACTGTTAATTATAAAATATATATGTTGCAGCAGAGATGGAAATCCTGTAGAATCGTTGACTCTCCTGCTAGAGAGTACAAATCTTTATCTCTTCTAGGAGAGATGACTATTTAAATATGGAGATGATATTTTACCATGTTTCTACAAACCATTTATTTCATTTCCAATTTCTATTTTTATAATTTGGTTGAAATGATCTTATTTTTGTGTTCAAGGAATGCAACACAATGTTTTACAAAAATTGTATTTATATCACTGACCTTAATAGTAATAATTTGATACTAATCTGAGAAGAAATCAGACATGATACAAATGGTTTGAGTAACAACCCATCTCCATATTTAGGCCGTCATCCCTCCTATAAGAAATAAAACTCCTGATCTCTTCTAGCAGAGTCGTTGATTCTTCTGATATAGATCACGATCGTAGTCACTCCTAGAAGAGGATACGATCATGATCTCTACAAGGATAGTTAACGACTCTACTGGATCTCCATTTCTACTGCGACATATACATAGCAAACTTTGAAGCATTATTTTTTTGAAAGGCTTCCTTTTTTGCCTATTACTTTATTTCTTAGGCACAGCTAATTGTAATATGCCCTCCAACCATGAGATATAAAAACGTATATACTAATTTGTATTATTGTTTAACTAATATAGTATATGTACATTTCTGTATTACGACAACATTTAAAAAAGCACCTTCACTTACATTCTTTGAACATTCGAAGTAGTATATATTTATTCGATATTTCATTAAAACAAAGAATCTCTTCAAAGTACATGAATTCAAAAATCCTACATACCTTGTAATAAAAAGAAGATCTTGTACCAATAAATCAATACTTAATTGGGAAAATTTTATTGATTATAACATTCTTGGATCAAAGTAATGAAATATAATTGAAACACATAGAATCTCAAACATTCTTAGCATTCAGGCTGGAAAATATTAGTTAGTATTTTAAAAACAGATAAAGTGAAAGGGCTTTTCATCGGTCCGTTTTCCTACCAATATATCTACCAACTTCCATTAGAAATCGGACTTTTTTTGACTTAACAGACAGGGGTCATTATTTGATCCCGCTCGATTAACCAATCTTTTGATCAAAATAAAGCCCATTTAAATTATATATATTATAAAACTTTTATTTTCCATCGGTGAATCTACCACTTGAATATGTATTGAGTAAAAAAAACTAGTGGAAGATTTGTATATTTGATTTGTATATATTTTTAATAAAGAATAGGTTAAAAATGGAAGTTGACGAATTCATTCTTTACTGTTTTCATTTTTAAGATTTGACAAATGCATGTCTGATATTTATTTTCATTGTCATATTAAAAATATTTTTCTTGTACTCATTTGTTTTGTATCATTTTTTACCATTAGAGCCTTATATTAGAAAGAATAAAGATTAACGAAACTCTCAATGTCTAGGACACAGGCTCATCTCCCGTTAAAGTTTGAAATATCACAGGAATCAACTGAATTGAAATTCGATTGACTTCGAATTTCAAAGCTATAATTCTTATACATCTCCACACGGAGGCAGCAGTTCCATTCACGAAATTGACAAAACAAGAATTTCAATTCTTAACAATAGTATTAACTAGAGGCATATATACACTCAGAGAGTGCAAACCTCCGCCGTCACGGGGTCCTTATGAGCCTTCCGAGGCGGATTTTTCACGACTGGGGCGGCGTAGAGGGACGGGGGAGGGTTCCCCTCGACGGAAATTCCGAGAGGAAGACGCTCCCGGCACCCGATTTCACAGCACAGCGACATCTATTGGCAGAGTAGGCTAACTTGAAATATTATTAGTATTTAGCTCATTTTGCATCTTAATTCTGCACTCAGAGATGCCAAAATTTAATCACTTGTTCCTTTTGGCATTTCCAACAACTCCACAAAGTTTCATCCAAATCTTCAACAAACCAATGCCAGAGAAAACAATACCTCCTTCGGCGGAGGTAATTAATGTTTGTTAAAGCACAACTTTCCTCTATAAATATTTAGACAACAATTGAATTTATAACTTATTAGACACAAGGAATTATTATACTCTTTGTTACAAGGACAATTAATAGGAATATGAGCCGAAAAGAGGAATAGCCCTATCTCCACACAAATAAATCCCTTCTAATTGTCTCTTTAACCAGCGTACTTTCCCTTTGATCAAAGACAAGAATACAGTCAAAGGGCATGGAAACGCTTAGGCGAATGTTGTTTAAGACAATGCTTGAATGGCTTAATTATTCATCCATTTATCATCGTGATCATTATTCATTGAGGGCTCACGCATCCAACTACATCATATTAATAATAAATGATAATAGTTTATTAAGGGTTCTCCTATGCACATATTATTTGGCGGTTGCGAACCACTTTCCTCTGTTTACATTAACAAATAATTAATACGTATGCATACATAGATGCCTTTAATGATGATGGTTAAGGATACTTTTAAGACACTCATCAAGTTTTATTTTTTTGATTAATAGACAACTCGTAATTCTGTCTTATTGTACGTCTGTTTGACATAGTTTGGATCTGTTTATTATCATTGATGATGATACAACAAATATCCAATCTTTTCTTAAGTATGAGAAGATGCTTTAGTTAATTTGGCGATATCTCATAAACATTATGAATAGTGATGGGTCACGAGCTTAAAATTACTACTCGAGCTTGGGCGAGTAGTAAGAAAAAATACTCGAGTATTTACAAGTTTTTACTCGTAACTCGGATAAAAATTTAAACTCGTAAAAAACTCGTTACTTTTAAAAAGCTCATATCTTTTTAATATATATCAAAAGGAAGTTACTCGTGAAAAACTTAATACGCCCAGGAATACTTGTGCTTTTTAGAACATTCTTTTAACATCCAAATTGATGTGAAATTATCATAACTTTTATGCAGTGTTTGGAATTTTTTGTTCTTAATTTTATAAAAAAGTTAAAAATGGGATTGGAGGGCTTCATTTAGTAAGATTCCAAAATTTATTCCTGGAGTACATTTTTAATATAATTGATAAATTTTGTTTAGTAATATGTTACAAATTTTTAGCTTTTTTTTTGCTAAAAGTAATATTTATAAATGAATTACTTGATATCAAAGTCTAAATAAACATTTAGTTCTTAAAAACAAATAATCTCAAAGATAATTTTTTTGATTTAAAAAAACTGTACGTGTCAACCAGCAAATATTTTGATCCTTGACATTTCAAAATGTTACAAAATAAACGATACTAATAAGAACAAAGGTATAATAAGGTAAAACAAAGATATATTTTAAATGCGATATTTAACAGATATATCAATAGAAAAATACAACTTATTGTTTATACAAACATACAACTTTTTTTAAATAAATAAATGTTTTTTTCAATTTTTTAGAAAATCTAGAATGACTAACGTAAATTGGCGCTTAATTTGAACAATTGTTCAGCATGAATATCTGTGAGCTATTTATTACGACGATTAGTTACAATTTTCCCCGCCGTAGAAAATATATGATGTTCCTTGTACAATCAAATATTTAAAAACCACGCATGAAAGAGTGATTTACTCCAACTTTTGGTTCTTTTAAATACTTGTTCCATTCTTTTGGAACATTTGAAAAAAATTGTCTTGATTTAGAATAGTGGATTGAAAATAATCCCCCCAAACACTAGATTGAGGCTGTTTGAGATAATAATTTTTTTAGTCATTGATTTATCGTTTTCATTTGAAGCAGTGCTTCCAAAACTTTTACAATCAGTATATATGTATTTGCTATATAAATGTATATTTGTATTGTTTGTATGTAATATGATAAAACAGTAATAAATACTTAACTAACTAACCCCTTATAATCACGTTGCGTACCCTAGGGTACGCATACCATAATTTGAGAAAGGATAGTTTAATGGATTATTTAAAAAAAATTGGCACTCCTCAATAATTTTCATTTTAAAATGTTCTGCTCGTTTCGAATTGCGAAAGCTTTTTGAGTAATCCTTAAAACGTAGATCAAAAAGTGTGGCTTACACAATTCTTCTGAAGTTTCTATTTCAGAAAATTGCTTGTCTATTTCCAAATACAAGTCATGGATGAGTATCCCGACTACAGAGTGGGCAGGAAAACTATTAACCTAAGAAAATTATTTGTGCTTGCTTAAAAAAAGTTTTGGGAAGGGGAATTATCTTGGAGGATTTAACTTTTTTCTCTGGGCTGAGTTCCGTTGTCACATGGAACATAGTTTGATGAAGGCAAGAAGAATAAGTACTATAATTTTTTTGGGGGCATATACATAGATGATATATTGTTAACATATATTTATTTTTATGAAGCTAGGATGATTTGTAAAGAACGGTAAATGTATTTTAAAACAATAATCATTACATAAATAACCTTAATAAGGCCGTTTCATTAGTCATTTTTATTAAGAGTCAATTACTTTTGAGGCTCTTGATTGGTTCAGACATTTTTTAAGGGACGAGTTTTTCGTTATTTCCACGTGAGTAACGAGTTTTCCGCGAGTAACGAGTCTTTCTCCGAGTAGCGAGTTTTTCCCCGAGTAACGAGTTAAAACTCGTCGATTTCATGCACGAGTCGAGTATTTGAAGACTTATTTTACTTACTAATAAAACTCGAGTATTAAAAAACGAGTTTTACTCGTGACCCATCACTAATTATGACCATAAAAATACTTAGTCGAACTTAAGAACTAATATTAGTCCTACTCTATGTTTATTTATGACTTTACTATCATAGTCCCTTTTGGTATTATATTTATCTAATATTGTATATATTGTTATATGCATTCATTGTAAATAAATTGTCCATCACATATATTTTTTGATAGGGGCTTGATTTATAAGCTTAAAGAATAAGAATTCAATCCTAAAGAAGTTATCTTATTTCTTGACTGGTATTTTTTATTAATGAAAATGGATCTTTCTAGTTGGTTTTCTATATATGATAAAAATTAAAGCCGACTTAAGTTTATATACGTACAAAGTAGAGCCATCATATTATACATAGTTAATTTAAATATATTTCTTGATTCATTCAGAAGTTAAATGATTAATTTATATATCACAACCAAATCCCAACTTTTGAATATTAATAAATGAAGATGATATTCAAAACCCTTTTTCGTAATTCCATTAAATTTCAAACATTTTACTTTTACTTCATACTCCCATAGAAACATATGTTCATAGTTATTTGGAAACGAAATGGCAAGTGGGAATCGTACACACATTGCAAAAAAAGGAAACTATATTGCTAGGATACTGTTTTTTTACACACACACACACATAAGATATTACTTTTCTACTATAAAACCATTTTTATGTGTTCATATTTGGCCCTTTCAACTCATTTATTATGTATAAGTCACGAATATAAATCAAGAAGAACAGAAGCTTGTTTATATTAATATATAAACCCTCCACTTCCACAAAGGAGAATCAAAGGATAGAGGGCACATTTGTTGTAATGTATACTAACAAAAAGTGCGAATTTTTTAAATTGTTGATTACTTTTTGAAATATTATATATATATATATATATATATATATATATATATATATATATATATATTGGCATTAGTAAACTCCGTGCTTGCTTGTCTGTACCTGTTGAACGCAATACCCAAACTATCATGCATAGCGTCCTTTTTGTAAGTTATGTCTAGGCCTTTCAAAGATGTACAGTATTGCCAGATAAAGCTCTTCAGCGCTTTGTGCATTACTGCGAAATTTGAAAGACAAAATGGCTGAAGGGAGATATTTGACAACCTAATATATATATATATATATATATATATATATATATATATATATATTATATATATATATCTATGTGTGTGTGTGTGTGTATTGTGGCTCTATTTTCTTGTATATACATATAAAATAAATAACTTATATTCTTACAATTCTTCAGCCTTAATGAATCAGATTGGAAAGAAATAAAGCTTTAACGCGTCAAATAATGTCATTTTTTTCAACTTCCATGGCTTGACCTGATAGCTTGGCCTTCATTTGACATAAAGATAGTTACCACACTCAGTCTCTGGGAAGTATATCCAAAAGGAGCTGAGAAAATTTGGTGTAGGGACTCAATGGAGGTAGTAGATTATTTAATATAGGTGAAACTTTGTGGATGGTATTTTAAGCATATTGTTGTTTGAGAGTTCTTATTTGATTAGAAAAGAACCGAGTTATTTATATTTTGGCAATAATTAAGGGTCAAATAACTTTCTTTTCTAATGTGGTGTAATATAATTTAGCCCTAACATAAATAATGCTTATTTCGGCTTATCTCGATAGAAGGAACATTTTTAAATATTTTTTTCAAATAGTGGATAAATAAAAATGTCTTTTACGAACACAGATTTATTTAACCGCAACGTGATCCTAATTCAATTAAAATTGTTATTATATAAAGTTATATAATTATTGGCTAAGACATTTGCTTATAGAACCCTTCAGAGATATGACCACAATAAGAAACAATTATTGCCCTTTATTCTAAATAGAAACGATCTTTATCATGTAACAACCATAAGCAGATTACTTTCATTTCATATTCTCCTCACAAACATATTTTATTCTTCCTTTTCTCGACCATTGACGTCATTGCGCCATTTCTTGAGCTTTATTTACCAAGTATTTGTGAGTGTGTTTATTTACATATAAATGAATTGGCATTCCTCTACGTTTGAAGGGAAGGAAAAGTCCATTTTCTTACGGAATTCGTATTTACATATAAATTCCATAATATTTATAAATGTTGAAAGTCATAATAGCTCTAGGACTTAATATTTTTTTTGTTAAGGGGATCATTGCCAAAAAGAAGGCATTATGACTTATGAGTAAGAGCGGGAAAAAATGTTATGATTTTTGCCAAAAAAAATTTTTTACAAAATGTTAAGGAATGTTTAAAAATGTGAATCATGTAGTCTTCAAATTTGATTTAATATGAATTTATTCTTTCATAAAAACAGTGACATTGATTTCTGACATTTTTTTATCGGTGAAGATTTCGCGACGGTCGAATAAAAAAATTCAACCTCAAAAATGATCTCTCAACATCTACTGAGGTAATGGACAGTATGAAGCAAATGACAAATACATGTCACAGGCATTACCGACGGATAAAATACCGTAAGGTCTCGTCCACACTTCCACATATACTCAGCTGCGTCAGTCGCAATCATTTTTGCCACAAGCTTGTCTAAAACCGAGGATCAATCATTCTGCGAGTATCCTTGACGATCCTAGCCATAGTGTTTGAGTCAAAAGCTTAACAAAATTGAGTAAAAATTGTGGATCAATAAAAGAGCGATTGGAATGAGGATTTGTCCAGGCCTTCCATGAAATGAAAATGCATATTGGCAAGAGAAAGGAAGGATTTTGTGATGATTCTAGCCCAAAAAAAAAAGAGTAAAACGATGAAGTCTACATGCAAATTTGCTGTTAAACGGAAGGGGTGTAAGTTGCTTTTTTTAATTGAATTGAGTACCTTAGCAGCCCGGAATTACAGTAACCACCAAAGCTCTATTTATAAAGTTTTCCTTACCTTGTGTCTAATAGAGGTCAGACTTAGTGATAGAGTCCAGCACAATAACAATGACTGATATCAATCAAATAATATGGAATAAGCATAACTCTTCCTTTTATAGGGAAAACGTATATTGGCCAAAAGCCTCACTAAAAGTATATTTACTCAAAAGGCGCCATAAGTTTAGACGTCCATTATTTTCCTCCAAAATTAACAAAATAAGGGAATAAAGGGAAAAATATAAAATTGATGCAAGTGATCATAAATCAAGTTCAACAAATTGTCTAAAAAGAGAAAAAAGTGTTTATTTCAGGGATATTATGAAGAAAAATGTTTTTATTTGTAAAAAAAATATATATATGTATATGTGAAAAAATATTTTGTATGTGATTCACTTTTTTTTCCGCTCTCTACTTATGAGTCATAGGTAAGAAAGGCAAAGGAAGTGCTACATTGGTGGAGTACGTAAAAAAATTTAAAAAAAAGAAATACGAAATAAATATTTAATTTCTTAAATAATATTGAAAATGTAAATATTATCACAAAAATGGTTTTATGGTTTTTCCAAGTATTGTCCTGCATGATTGATACACTTTTGCATTCACTCAAGCCAATTGCCTAAGTTTTTCCCCGTCGATTGAGATCCCTCAAAAAGAGGCGGTCTTGGCGACTTTTACGCCGTGGGCGAAACTTCATTGCCCCCGGTGTCCGGCAGAAATAGAGATTGTTGACGTGATCTGCAGTGTGCGGAAACGCTCTCTCTCACACACACACAACCTGTACGACTGCAGTAAGTTGACGTGATGGTAGGGGTACCCAGCGACCAATCCACTGAGTTGAATTGGGAATTAGCGGCTTTAGAGTAAAAAAACTGGCTTTTTTTTTTTGGAGGGGCGCCCCCAAATAGATTGCGCCCTGGGCAGCCGCCAACATTGCCCATAGCAAAAACCAGGCCCTGTCTTCAAAATACTTTGAAAACGCCTCAACAACATCTTCTTGCGACGACAATCACTGGCCACTATTTTTTTTTGTCCAGGAATAAAAGAAGTCATTAGGTGCCAAGTCAGGATCTAGGCGGATGACCCATCTCTTCGACGTTTTGACTGGTCCAAAAAGGTACGGGCTTAAGCCAATGTGAGAGCTTGCATTGTTATAGCGAAAAGTTCGTCAACGGAGACGATCTTATAATGTATTTTAAAGCACCGTAAATATATTTTTCCAACATTTCTTTACGCCAATCGATACGAGTCTTTTTCGGGGAATTGTCAAATCAAACAGGATCCAATGAGAAGGAACTTTTTTAATGGCCAGGTATTAATACAATATTAAATGTATGCTGATAAAAGAAATGCCCAGGGGTGCCTCTATCTCATGAATTGCCACATGAGGATCTGACATAATTACTTCACGAACAGCGTTTAATATTCTCTTGTACAACGGCCGCTTTTTGGACAATCTTCACAGGTTTTTCTTAAAGTGAGAATTGGATTGATTCAGCCATTTTTCATAGTGCTATAATTGGGTGTTTTATCGTCATACAAAGTCTTAAGTTCATCCATAATCTCTTGTCAAAATGATTGCACAAAAATGTTGACGAGAGAAGTTCTTTTTTTTTTGCCTACTTGATTTTTTCAAATCACTGGAAACAACATAAAATATGGCAGTACACATCAAAATGTTGATGTACGATTATGCAACAAAGAAATTCCAAATTATCATTGTAAATGTCAGATTGCACGTGGCAACATTTAGTGTAGCCAGGCCAGAAATGTGTATAGCTCCTAAGTATTTATCTATATTATAATATGAGGTCAGAGATCACTAATACTAATTTTTTTTTTTTTTTTCGGTCACGAAGTTTTATTCAGTATTTGTAACAAAGAATACAATGTAATACAAATTACACTAAAATACAAATAAATATATATAAAATAAATATATATATATAAAATAAAAAAATAAAACTCTCTTCAACAGTTGCGTAAAAACATGAATGAACGTTATAGTTCAAATTTACTGTTAAAAAGTGATGACCTTAATATAAAATGACAATTTATTTGTTCCTTAAAAAGCGACGATATTTTCTTAAGATCCTCTTGGCTGATTTTAAAAAATGAATTGATCTCGATGGTACGAATCGGACGACATTTCCAGCCCATTTCCAATCATCTGATGTTGCGTTCGGAATCTTAATTTGCAGAGCTGAGTAGCGGGCGGCGGCTCCAATGATTATTGCCCTTAGGTCCTCGACCTCGATGTAAGAGTTTTGTAACGATTTTATATTTAAAAGTGCTGTGTCAATAGCTTTTTGGATAGGGGGGGCATTATATTTACGTTTATAAACACCAAACAAAATAAAGGCTTTTATAAGATTTGAGGTAATTATTTCATTTTCGCACACATTTATTTGAATAAAACGCTTGACTACCATAAGAACAGGACATTCAGCAAAGGCATGAATGATTGAGTTGAATAAAGCCCCACAGTTATTGCAAGGGTAATAAAATCTAAGTAAACGAGCAGAAATCTGAAACTGAGCTGTAAATTTGGCACTATCAATTATACCACACGTCGACCGAAAAATCCTCTGTTTCCATGATTGAGGGAGATCAAGCAATTGTATGAAGCTCTCTGATATAGATCCAAAGGAATCTTCACTATTGGAATAAAATTTTAAAAACCAAGGCTTGGACGGACTAAAATCATTGCATGAACGTTCTAAAGGAAACCGAAACCTACCTACATTGAAGACAGGAGCCGATCTCAGGTCATGGAGTGTTAGAATATTTTGAGATAAAGCGATTCTCTCTAATGCAACAGGAGATCCAAATTTTTTGAGAAAAGGTTCTTTTTCCCTATTTTCATATATTACATCCACAACAGTATCAGAAAAGAAATTAGGCAGAACCGTCCATATGATTCTTTGTATTGAAGCTAAAAAGGGAGAAAATGCTTCCAAATCTGAATTCGTTAAAGGAGTACCCATATGGAACCAATTGTAAAATTCGGAGGATGTATAAAATATTCTCCAGTCTTTGTCGTGTAAAACGCCCATTTCTTCTACGATTCGTAGATAACATTTGGGTAAGATAGAGCCTAACTGACAAAGCCCCCTCCAGCAAAATTTTAGGACGTTTTAAGGAGGGTAGATATGACATATGAAAAAGAGTGCGCAGCCAAGAGTCTTCTTCTACTAATGCTAATTCAGCAATAAACGGGATGGATGTGGCTCTATACATCACCAGTGGAATCACTCGGGTATTATATAGGTCGATCCTTTTCTGCAGAGAAAGATTGCGCCATTGCTTCACTTTATTATAAACCATCCGACTCATTTGAGACCAATTACCCTCTGAGACACCATTTTTCCTCCATTCAATACCAAGAATGCATACAGAAGACACAACCCGACAACTATGAATTAAAGAAGAACTATCTGGAGTCCAGGAACCCAACGGGAGTATGGCCGTCTTGTTGTAATTAATTTTCAGACCGGAATTATGTTCGAATTTGGTAAAGGACGAGAGCAGTATTTCAATTCTCTTAACTAATTGTTTTTCTGAGCTGGCTTCTACCATGAGAGTTACGTCGTCCGCGTAAAGGTCGAGCAGATGTCTCACACCATTAAAAGACACTCCAAATCCCGAGTACTTTCTAATTAATGTTTTCGAGAGTTCATTAATCGCTGCCACAAATAGAAGAGGAGCTACAGGGCATCCCTGTCTACAACTCTTCTTAAGATGAATGGGAGGACTGTTGATACCCTCGAGTGAAAGGATAGATGAGCCATCGAACAATAGAGCCCTGATGGGGTTAAAAAAACGTTTTGGAAGAAGACACTTAATTGACTTTAAAATATGACAATGGCGAATGGAGTCAAACGCCTTCCTGAAATCGATTGCAATCAAGGCACCATACCTTTTACGACGATTAATGGATTCTATTGCTGTGGAAATATTTCTAGAAATATCAGTAATTTTCCTACGCTTAAGAAAACCTTTCTGTTCTCCTCCTATTTTTGAGTTTAAAATGGGTTCGATCTGTTTAGCTAAAACACCTGCTAAAATTCTGTACGCGTCATTTAAAATGGTTATGGGTCTCCAGTGATTAAAATTTGTACCGTCTCCCTTCTTCGGAAGCAAAACTATACGGCCCCTGGAAAGAGTACGGGGCATTCTTCCTGATTGTTCCATAAAATTTCCTATGGTTAAGAGATACGGCGTTATCCCTTTTGGAGCAAGGGTAAAAACACGTCCACAGATACCATCACGACCAGACGCTTTGTAGTCTTTATAGTCTTTTTTGATATAATCTATAATGTTTTCCATCGTATACACCTTGGACGTAGCAGGATTTTTCTTTTTGGGGAAGTTGGATCTGTCTCCACCTAAATATCAGAGAACCGATTATGAAAAAATTGCAATATATCCGAAGGTATACTTAATACCCTATTTCCGGCAATAATGTTTTTTATAGTCGATGCAGAACAATGCTCATTACGAGGGAGATATTTATATTTAAGGGAAACTTTCGTTTCGATGTCTCTTTTTCTTGCCATTTCTGTTTCCGCGATGTCAGTGACTCTGTATTCATTTATTAAATCTGTAGTAATTGCTTTGATGAATATCGAAGTGCCGCTCAAAGCATTCTCAATACTGCTTTGCAGACGAGCTGCTTTCCTTTTCTCAGACTTTAAATAACCCTTAACTGTTTTCATAACCAAATGTACCAGGAGAGAATATGCTCCTTTAGGAGAGATCAAATTTTGTCCTCTTACCAGGTTAGACCTTAACTTTATAGAAAATTTATCATCTTCAAGAACCCATTTCGGAATTTTGAAGGTATTTTTCTTTGGAACATAACGTAGGGTGATGTCAATTATTTTATAGTCAGTTGAGGGATCGGATCTGTATCTAGCACTTTTTATTTGGTGAACTAGACCAGGAGATAATAAAGCCAGATCTAACCTCGAAGATTTTTTCCCACTACTCCAAGATACATTATCGTCCGGATTAAATTTTTTAGTAATATCGACAAGGCTGAACTTATGGATTACTTCCCTAAGGCTAGAATAATTAGGATAGTTTTTTGGAGGTTTGTCAATGTCGACATTTAAATCTCCGATCAGTAGCATTGGGAGATGTTGGCATTGTTGTGCCTCTATGAGGGTTTGAAAAAACTCAGCAGATTTAATATTAGGACCATATGCATTAACAACTGACAGTGTGGAACCGGAAGTAGTCATAATGATCTTATGCCAATCGCCGTCTTTACTAAATTTTTAAACATTAGGTTATTTCATTTGGACAATGGTTCAAGAACATATAATTATAGCATTATTATTACGCAAAAATGTTTCAACCGACTTATCGATTGCATTTTTAAATTATTGTCTAATACATCTTTTTGTATACATAATAAGTTGATGAATCTATATGCTAACATATCCTCTAAGTAGCTCTTGAATGACACGAGATATTTCAAACGATTACCTTAAAGAGTTTTCTCCATTTAAAATTATATAAGTGAATCATAAAACATATTATCTCTTTCTTTGCAAAGGAATCTATATTTTAAAACGTTGTATGCCTTGCATGCACCCCCCTACATATGTTGCATACTTAATGCAATTTATACATTTTGCAAAGCTTAGTAATTTGTAGAATACTTGGAATGTCCTAATGTCATTATTTAAATTGCTCATAATATATTTAATTATATAAGATGCATACCCTATGTGCTGACTTTATAAAATTACATCAAGAAAGACAAGAATCATAGATACAGTTTGAGTTGATGTTTATTAATAAATACTCTTTTACATTAGTGCACAGTTACAAAAAAAAAAGATTTCATGATAAGGACATTCAATGGATTTTCATTTGTCTAATGAGGTAGATAATTACCTCCGCCGAAGGAGGTATTGTTTTCACTGGCGTTGGTTGTTTGTTGGTTTGTCAGCAGGATAACTCAAAAAGTAACGAACGGATTCGGATGAAACTTTGTGGAGTTGTTGGAAATGTCAAAAGGAACAATTGATTAAATTTTAGTATCTCTGAGTGCAGAATTAAGATGCAAAACGAGCTAAATACTAATAAATATTTCAAGTTAGCCTACTCTGTCAATAGATGTCGCTGTGATGTGAAATCGGGTACGGGAGCGTCTTCCTCTGGAATTTCCGTCGAGGGGAACCCTCCCCCGTCCCTCTACGCCGCCCAGTCGTGAAAAATCCTCGTGACGGCGGAGGTTTGCACTCTCTGAGAGTATTATGCCTCTAGTTGTTATTATTATTGTATAATTATTTGTTTGTATATAAAGATATATGTTTTTAAATTAGTAGCCATGAAGGCTAGGGCTATATTAGCTTCGTAATAAGTCATACAACAACAACAACATAAGATATATAAATAAGCTTGTTTAAGTCACCAAGCAGAAAAATAAAATAAATTAACGTTTAACATATTTTGTAATGCTTAACTAAAAGTCCACGACAAATTGTCATGACGTAATGTGTCATGTAGGTTATTGCCTGAGTTTTCTATAGATCTGAGTCCATTCTGAAGAAGATCTAGGATCTATGAAGTGGGTCAAGTTAAAAAAAACATTGACTTTATATCAAAACCAATCAATGACGTCACAATAAGCAGGCATTGTGTATGATACTTTGCATATAATTC
The DNA here is from genome assembly GCA_013387185.1 of Caligus rogercresseyi. NCBI lineage: Eukaryota > Metazoa > Arthropoda > Copepoda > Siphonostomatoida > Caligidae > Caligus > Caligus rogercresseyi. The sequence continues at coordinate 2,236,001 of CP045891.1, forward strand.
GTTGCATAGTTACATATCCTACTATAACTTATCATGTATGTGGCTATGCCACTGTGAAATATTATGCAAACATCAAAAATTTAATATCAAAGCTATTCGATTGCTAAATTGATATCAAGTATTAATTTCATGAGCACAAAAAATACTTGACTGATGAGGAACAAAAGCATATAATCATAAAATGATTTGTATTTGCAACATTATTTGTGAGTGATTAGCAAATAATGCTATATATAAAAGTTATTATAGTGATGAAATTTAGCAAATTTAGGTTCATTGTAGTTTTTGACATACTCTAATCTTTCCGCATTTGCGTTCGGATACAAATATAATCTTGCGGAAAAATGAAGCATCATAATTTGTGTGCCTATATACCAGTTAATTAATTTAAAGCTTTAGTGATATTTTTTGCATTGTCAAGATGGTTAATTTATACTGGCAAGGATTTAAAAAAATTAGAAATAAAATTATAAAATTATAAATTATATAACCCCGTGATTGATCAATGAAAAGTAATCATTAGAAATGGTTTATTATTATCAAATGCTGAATATTATTGGTGGATTGAAATGCAAGGTCACAATCCAAATAATGTATATGAGGTCAATATCATTGTCAAAATTTTAACAAAATATGTTATGAGATGCAGCCTATTAACTGAGGAATGAACTTTTTTCCTTTTAAGTAAATAATCCATGGATATGTTGCTTATTCATGTAAGTTTTACTGAAAACTAGAGGCATCTATACACCGAGAGTGCAAAACCTCGCCGATCCCACCAATGAATCACTTAACGGAATTACAATCCAATCATATATGTCTACATAGTAGGTGGTTTGGTCAATAATGAGTGAGGAGAGAGCCATCTAAAAAACATCCATTGACGTCAATACTAGTTATTCGTCAATTTTGAAATACGTCACGGATGCTAAACTCCTTTCTTTCTCCATCATGTTCTTAATATTAGCGTTATATTTTATTTAATATTATATATTAAGAGGAAGACGGGAAGAGAAAGAAGTTTAAGCACCCGTGACGTAGTCCTTAGTGATAAATGAACAATATTACGTCAATAAATATTTTTTAAGCGTTTGTTCTTTTCTACCTGAATAGAGACCCCATTTCATTATTAATATTTTTAATATTTAGCTCATTTTGCATCTAATTCTGCACTCAGGAGATGCCAAAATTTAATCACTTGTTTCTTTGGCATTTCCAACAAACTCCACAAAGTTTCATCGAATCCGTTCGGTACTTTTGAGTATCCTGCTGACAAACAAACCAACGACAGTAAAAAACTAGAGGACTCAGAGAGTGCAAAACCTCCGCCGATCCCCACCAAATGAATCACTTGGTCTTTTTGTCATTTGCAATAGATGTCGCTGTGCTGTGCTCTCCTCTTTGAGAGCACAGCGACATCTATTGGCAGAGTAGGCTAACTTGAAATATTTATTAGTATTTAGCTCATTTTGCATCTAAAATAAGCACTCAGACATGCCAAAATTTAATCACTTGTTCCTTTGGTATTCCAACGCTCCACAAAGTTTCATCTGAATCTGTTCCGCATTTTTGAGTTATCCTGCTGATGAAAAACAAACAAACCAACCAACCACGCCAGTGAAAATAGAGGCATATACACTCAGAGAGTGTGTACCTCCGCCGATCCCCACAACATTCCTATTCAAACATTTCCCTTTCACACGCCCGATTTTCTATCTCTAATCATTGTTTTCCTCTGTTAGCTCATTTGCATATTAAAAAAGCACTCAGAGAGGGAAGACGGAAGAAGTTTAAGCTACGTCACTGAGTTAACATAGTCCTGAGCTGATATATGGAACAATAATACGTCAATGAATATTTTTTAGCGTTTGTTCTTTCCTACTCCCTGAATAGAGACCCATTGCTTTTATTATTAAGTATTTCGCCCATTTTGCATATTAAAAAGCACTTAGAGATGCCAAATTTTATCACTTGTTCCTTTTGGCATTCCAACAACTCCACAAAGTTTCATTCGAATCTGTTCAGTACTTTTTGAGTTATCTGCTGACAAACAAACCAACAAACGCCAGTGAAAAACAATACCTCTTTCGGCGGAGAGGGAACAATACCTCCTTCGGCGGAGGTAATGAATGTACGCATTACACAAAGAAAAGTACTCATGCGAAAAATATAGTAATATTCCCCTTCGAAGTGCCGTTTCTTAGTATTAAGTTACGTATAAGCTATATAAACCTATATATACGAATTCTTCCACCTGAAACTGACGTTTCCGTAATGATAAGGTAAGAATGAGCCATTTGCCTACTCGGAGTATTCTTCCAAATACTGAGAATTATTGTAAATACATTTCAGGACCATTAATCTTTGCTAACCAAATATACAATGAAATTATATCAAGTGCTCTTATCTAAAAAAAAACGTATGTGTTATGTTGTTATGAGCTAGGGGGAAAATAAAGTTATTGGTTTTTTTTGATTGTTTTTAATAATTCTATTTATTTCACTCTTCTAGGGTATCTTACATTCCGTACGTTGAAACATACATTATATCATTTTGACTCCAAACACATAATAAAAGCAACTAGAGGCATATATACACTCAGAGAGTGTGTACCTCCGCCGATCCCCACAACATTCCCATTCAAACATTTCCCTTTCACACGCCCGATTTTCTATCTTAATCATGTGTTCTCTCTGTTAGCTCATTTTGCATATAAAAAAGCACTCAGAGACGGAAGAGGGAGAAGTTTAAGCTACGTCACTGGGTTAACATTGTCCTGAGCTGATATATGAACAATAATACGTCAATGAATATTTTTTTAGCGTTTATTCTTTCCTACTCCCTGAATAGAGACCCCTTTCATTTAGTATTTTGCTCATTTTGCATATAAAAAAGCACTCAGAGATGGGAAGACGGAAGAAGTTTAAGCTACGTCACTGGGTTACATAGTCTGAGCTGATATATGAACAATAATACGTCAATGATATTTTTTTAGCGTTTGTTCTTTCCTACTCCCTGAATAGAGACCCCATTCATTATATTAGTAGTAGTATTTTGGTCATTTTGCATACTAAAAAAACACTTACAGATGCCAAAATTTAATCACTTGTTTCTTTTGGCATTTCCAACAACTCCACAAAGTTTCATTGAATCTGTTCAGTACTTTTTGAGTATCCTGCTGAAAAACAAATAAACAAACCAACAAACGCCACTGAAAACAATACCTCCTTCGGCGGAGGTAATTATGTAATCTTTCAGGAATAACGATTAAAGAAAATTATGATCAATTAAAAAAAATACATATTGCATTTAAACGCCAGTAAAATTGCATAGAATATGAGTAAGTAAAATTTTTAAAAGCATCATGTGTTGAAATAAATCTACGCAATCTACACACACACTATATATATATATATATATATATATATATATATATATATATATATATATATATATATATATATATATATATATATATATATAGATATATATATATATATATATAATATATATACTATATTAATGTCATTTGACCTAGAAAAAATTAATTTTTTCTTTTTCTTGGACTCTCCCCAGTGTTTATCAACTGAATCTCACTTTTGTGACCAAAACTTAATTCAAATATAACACCTACATATTGTAAAATACAAAATGTTTATATGAAATATATATATGTGTGTGTGTGTATTAAGGTGTACTATCGCTTTGTTTAAGGCCCAGATATGCCATAATTGTGATATATGTGACACGATGACCAAATAAGACCAATTTTATAACTGAAACTGGTGTAATTAAACACTCCATAATTGACTCCCAAACTCCTTTTAACTTGACATTGATAACCCTAGTGACGACTCACCATTATGTTACATCGAGTTGTCTGTTTTAATTAGGAAAACAAGCTTCATGCGAGTAAAAGATATATTAATGATTGAAAATAACAAAAAGTTAAATGAAAATAAATGTTTATCCTTTTTTTAATTATACAAAAACTAGTTCAAGAGCGTATTATTGAGCTTTTTTTAGAAACAAAAGCGTAGTTTTTGCTTATTTACACAACAGAAGACCTTGAAACATCATACATTTTATGTTAAAAACATTCTAGTTCAAAGCTAATGACTTATAATCGTAGACGACTTAAGTATTTAGAATTCTTGGAAATCATTGACGTCAGCTTTACACTCCTTCTCAATAATTAGTTACAAAAACACTAAGCGTATCATTATGTTCATTAGATCTATTATTATGTTTCATTAATGTTTGAAGTTGTAATTATAAGGGCACATAGGTCAAGGAATCTTTATTATCGGAAATGTATAATATATATATATATTCCCTTAAATATTGGTTTTGTCCTTGGAATTTATCTAAAGGAACAGAAAAGTAGTTTTCTCTAGTGATTATAGTATATTTCCCTTATTTGTCCCATTTTTGGTCTTCAAGGTTTCTTCATCATTTACTTTATAGACTCGTATCATGGGATAATAGTTTGAATAAAGTCGCATGGAGTAACAAAATAATAATATAAAAATATTGATTCTTATGTTCGAACACAGCATTTTTCATTTGTTTAATCTTAATCTTTTTAAACAAAATTACTAAGCTTTCATAAACATTGAAATTTAAGTTATCAATATATTCAACATGCATGTATGATTTATGCTTTGTCAAATTGATATTCCAATTCATAGATACCATTCCTCTATTAGTTTTTTTATTTACGCTGATATTTTTATCCAAAAATAGGTAATATATTTTTTTTAATATCATCTGTTAATTTTAAGAAAATTCTTTTTCTTATGCATAAGAAAGTAACAAATTCAAGTTGATTTTATTATTTTTGATTTGTCAAAAAAATATTAACGAATTCTGAGTTCACTTCATTACGGGTTTTTTATTAAAGAGGCTAATAATTAAACTAACAGTATGCCAATAAGCATTCAGTATATATGTATAGAATATAATGAAACTAATCTTTTCTGCTCACATTATATATATATTGGATTTAAATTGAAGGTTATTATTAGAAAATAAGTGTTGTTTTGGTAACAAAATGTCAATACGTTTAGACAAAAAGTTTTATAGAATTTTATATACAAACTAAATAAAAACTGATTGGAGCTCAGGCCTCAAAAGAAAACTTATTAAATACTCCAGTACTTTTAATTGATTTAATCATTGGAAATAAAAATAAATGCTCAAAAAACAAATACTCAAGACTAATGAAGGAAAATCTATTTTACTCTTTTTAAGAACATGACCTCCGAAACATATTTAATGAATCACTTTTAGTAATTGGATAAAAACTTTTATAGTCGTGGAAGCGTAATAATATTTCTACTTTGTCATCGGGGGAAAGCATTAACACTAGTTCATGACTCGAAATCACTATTTTTTTAAAGGAAATAACTTCTTTCTTTCCTCATATAAGTACTCCTTCAAAATTAACGCTTCTGATAATAAGTACAATTATGAATATAAACTGTTTTTTGTTAGTGTTATAATATATTGTATATACAAAGTTATTACAATACATATATATTCTTAATTATCTTTTCAAAAATTAGCTATGTACAATAAAACATTAAAATGAATATAAAACAGAGAAAACTAAATTGCACATCTTAAAAGAGATAAAACACAATTTTCAAAGACTCATATAAAAGACATAACAGAAAAGGAAAAAACACAAGAAGTACTGAAGGTGTCTTTTTAAATAACATCAAAGACTCTGTAAAAGTTTAAATTCATTTAAGGCAGTTGTGACAATTGATATTTATCTGTATTTTTTGGAAATATGCATATGCTATTAAAGTTGGAATTTATCAATTGCTTTGGAGGAGGTTTTGAATATCTTCGACTGGGGATGGAAACCGTAGAGCTTCTCATCCCGCATGATTGTCCCCAATGCTCTTCAAAGGTCCTGTCCATTCCTTCCCAAAGCCTGTTGATCTCTTTACAGTCTCTGAAGACATGGGTAATTGTTTTTTCTTCTTCGTTCTCGAGATGCATACCTTGTTCCTCATGTAAATAATACAATCCAAAACAGATCATGTATTGAGGTAGGCCTGTTGGATGATAGGATCGGAATATATATCTATATATACATATATACGGATTTTAGTCGGTAATAATAAATGGCAGGCAAAAAAGAAGCATTACGTTCGGTGTTACTAAATACATCTGACTTCCTTATTTACAATTTCTACAAAAGTTCATATATAAAAACTATGCATACAAGTAAGTTCACTAAATATTAAATAATAGGAAATTGAGTTCATCTGTTTTTGTAAAGAATCATTTAAATTTAAATTTTAGTAAATGGTTATGTATGTAATTGGAACGTGTTAAAAACAGAAGTATATTTTTATGTATGTAAATTGTATTACAAAATTAGATTTTTTAAAAAAATATGCTCAAGTTTTAAAAAAATTTGTTTCCGTATTTTTTATTTTTTGCCTATATGTTCGACAGAATTGCATCCGACTGGATATAAATAAGCATTATAGCATTATAATTAGTCTATCGAA
>CP045891.1:2242630-2334908 GCA_013387185.1 Caligus rogercresseyi
ATGGATAGAAGAGAAAGAAAAAAAAGAAGGGAGAGAAGTGAGGCAAAATACTCTCTCTTCTTTTTTTCTCTTTCTATCTATCCAGGTAACACTAACAGCAGTTACCAATGGTAATCGTATATTCTCATATCAAAAGATCAATTTTTTGGGAGAGTACGTGCAAAAATGTATTTGCTTATATCTCTTAAAGTATAGCGATTTTTTAGAACACCAACATATCAAATGAAAGCTTGGTTAACCAGCTTTAATATTTTGGTATACTAAATCATGTCAATTTAATAAGTAGAGAGTTATATGTACATAAAAAAAGCCTATCTCGCGTACAAAATGACGCATATAATGGATTATAAATGCGTCAGAGACAAAGTAAAATTTTGAGAGGATACCTTGACGCAAATCTAAGAAACACATTATTATTATTTTTTTCATAATCGATTTCTTATAGGTCAATACAGGCTCTGAATCATATGATGAAATACTGAATTTGATAGAATGCAACCAAGGTCATTTTTGGATTTATCATTCAAAGTTTTACTAAACTTAAAAGTACTATTTTACTCTGAAGCGAACAAGTCATCTTCTACAGGCGAGTGAAGTTAATTGATACAAAAAAGCTATGAAATATGCTAACAATACACACTCCATTTTTCTTTGTTTTTACTGAAAACTTTGTTTTATTAAAAAACATCAAACATACGTCTGGTAGTAAATTAGATTTCCTTTAAATTAATAATTATTATTGAAGTCTGTAACGTCCACCATTTTGAAGAAATTTGCGGAAAACTATATTTTTACTAAATTTTTAAAACTTTGACCTCGTTGCGCGACCTCGTAATGTTGACCGATTTTGTTCAAACTTTGTATGTCGTCTTCTTTTATCACCAAGAAACAGAAAATCCACAATGTTGCTAACATTTCAAACATTTGAAAAATAAGAACAGCCCTAATATATATATAATATATATATATAATTATATATATATATATTATATCTATATATTTATATATATATATATATAGATATTATATATATATATGTGCATTATGATGTAAATAATTGATTGACTTATTCGGACTGTATATAAATAGCATTAAGGCATTAAAATAGTCTTCGAACTAGGATCTATCACTGAATTAAACCAAAATGACCATCCTCTCGGGAGTCGAACTTGCCCTAAAAAAATTCACAAGGCAATTTAGCAGATTTCAAGTTTGAGAATTAGAAAAAAGAATAAAAGCAGCAAGAAATAATATTATTCCTATTTTGCTAAAATAACAATTTCTTAAGCCGATTTGTACACGATTCAAAAAACGTGTAAATATATTGCCGTTTGATTTCTAAGAAAAAGTGTGTCAAAATTAATGTGAGTAATCAAATACAGGTGGCAAAAAATACCTTTTAATCGATCTTTCATATGCAGGACTTAATTAATTTGATTTGAAGAGTTATATTTAGAATGGAAACGGATAAGGAATAAGTGAAAGTGCTATCAACAAGTGTGATAGCAAAAAACGATTATATTGGTATTGATGTCTACAAATTAAACAGGTGAAAAATAACAACTTTCATTTGTGCAACTATTTTAATGAAAACTTTGTTTTCTATCGCATATTAGCGCTAACCTTACAATTTTTTTAAATACAGTAAACATGTGTAAAAAAATAGTGAAAATTCATTCTATATGTGTTAGTCGGCAATAATCCAAGTTTAAATGGAATTTTGTGAAAATTATCCTTCGTTTGTATTAGAAAACATTTCGATTAGTTGAATACAGGCTCCGATATTGCTAATTTTATGCTAAAAAATAATTGATAATTACTAAGGAATAAATACCTTATGGCTATGGACTATCTTTGACGGATCATATCGGAGGGATCATGTGGAATATGTGAACCTTATACAAATAAGTCCAATAGAAAGAAAATAATTATAGCTTATCAAAATGAACATTCAGTGGTAAAAACGGCCGCAACTCGTCTTAAAATGCTTCTGAAATACTTGTTCGCCATTTTTGTGTAGTAAAAAAAATTTAAAAATACATCTTCTCATTTCACTATTTTCATTTAAATTACTTTCTTGCTGAACCACCTCATAGTTTTTATATATTAATTTTGATTTGTTTATAAAATATGAGATGCGTGCCTTTTTAAATGTGTTGTCTCGTACATTGGAAAAATACTATTTGCATCTCCAAAGTAATGGGACTTATTTATTACAAACTGTATTGATACCATTCTTAAATATTTAGAAATCAAAAGTTATTATTCCCCCTGTTCCGAAAATTATATAGGAGTTAATATTCGTTATTTAGTTCTGGAAACTTTTTTATAATATGCAAGTTTTAGCATCAATCAAAAGTTAATTTATTTCACTTAAGCAATTTGGAAAAAATAATAATCACGCTACATCAGGAATGTTCTCAAATAAAGCTGCACAACTCGTGTTCTACCATCAGGTTTATATATAAGATTTTGAAGTTCAATTACTGCACTTTAGAACGCGTTTAGTTTTGTATTATCACATAAAATTATTACTATATGTATTAAAAAATAGAATATCATGATTAACGATAACTTTTAGTCATAGGTATTCACAGTTTGTAAATATATTTGACTAAACTTATTCTAAGATCAGATATTTTAAGCCCCTTAATGGAATGAATACATAACTATGCTATCAGCAACGATATAAAAGTAACACAGTAATCAAAGAAAATATAAAACTATGAATGATTCATTAATTGACACTCAATAGCTTGTATCTTTCATAAAAAATGCTTATGCACGGAATGGATTGTTGCACAAATTAACCTGAAAATTGATAATTTTGAACAATGATGGCGTTTCATTCTTTAAAAAGAAGAAGTGGACAAGGAAAAAAATCCCAAATGACGCAAGAAAAAATAGACAAAGAGGAAGTTATCCCTGATAAAAAAAAATGAAAACCCATAAAAAATGGCCCAAATAAATCTTTATCCTGTCTAATACAACAAGAAGGGAATTTTTTATTTATTTTTCAAAAATTAAATTATTTTTTCCATTATTTACTCAATTTATATGAGAAATAGTATTTGTTCAACCCTTTATTCGAGTTCTAATCCACTTAAATATTTGCCTACCCGTGTATTTGGGTCATTTTTTCCAGGAGTGAGTTATCATTTTTCTTTTCTATCTTGAGTCATCTCTGTTCTTTTGCCTTTTCTTCCTGGTCCATTTCTCCTGGACACCATATAAAAAAATATACTCATTTTAACTTTTAAAGTGCAAGTGTTGCAAATATAAATATAACTGATGATCCTGAAGAACATTTATAGTCAAGTGTATATTAAAGGGAGTTTATTATCCTAGATGGAACACAATAGGAAATGAATTAATCCTTTATCGTTTGTTTTCAAAATATGTCATACGTCTCCCTTCCTATATGACTGAAGGACTAATTTCATCAAAAGGAGTGCCTTTGAGTAAAAAAGTCTAAACCATAGAGAGAGTTTATTCCCTTCAATAGCAGAGAAACTGCCTGTGCCCCATATTACCAAAATAATTTGTACTACGTCATCGTAAGTTGATCATAGAAATAGAAAGATTTGTTTATATTGGACAATATGACGTATGCCTTGAAGAATCCATAAGCTCTCTATGTCTTTATATTTCTATTACTTATTCCCTTCAATAGCAGAGAAACAGGGTACGGTTACTTTGATCTCCTACTGAGCTAGAACAAAGAGAAACCATACTTCAACACGGCCATCGTGCTAACATTCCTCACAAACCTCTCTATTATTGTACTTATTATAGAAGGATCTGGATCCGCGAGTCCCGTTGAACATATTCATGAGCCGAGTCAGTGCTAGGAGCGACCACATTCATGAAGGAGCTCCCAAACGTCTCGTCTCCTCCTCCGATCATTGAGGAGGAGGATGAGACGAGACAGGGCAAATATAATGACTGGAATCATGCCACCCGTCCACTCCCATTCGAGAAATTTGATCCCAAGCAATGATGAATCAATGTAAACAAAAACCATAATAAGAACAAGGCAGGAGCACTCTGGATGACGAATACTTTTTTCCTTCTTCTTCTATAATAAGTACAATAATAGAGAGGTTTGTGAGGAATGTTAGCACGATGGCCGTGTTGAAGTGTGGTTTCTCTTGTTTCTAGCTCAGGTAGGAGATCGAAGTAACCGTACCCGAGAAACATCGTTCAGCTGTCGCCTGTGCCCATCATAAACAAAGTAATCTGTACTACGCCATCGTAAGCTGATCATAGAGATAGAAATATTTGTTTATATTGGGCATCATGACGTATGCCTCTGAAGAATGCAATAAGCTCTCTATGTCTTTATATCTCTACGGTCTAAACGCACGACAGTTGACTTATAACATGAAGTTGACGAATGGAGTTGACAAGAGATATCATATTATAAATTTTATCTTATAAAATCAGTTTCTTATACGTTTGACTCAACTCCATGCTATGAATCAGGTGTCATGCGTTCAGACTCTCCTATTCTAAGGCACTGATCAAAAGAACCGGAATACGTAAAGGAAAATAGTGGACTCTCCTTATAATAATTACCTCCGCCGAAGGAGGTATTGTTTTCACTGGCGTTTGTTGGTTTGTCAGCAGGATACTCAAAAAGTACTAGACGGATTCGAATGAAACTTTGTGGAGTTGTTGGAAATGCCAAAAGGAACAAGTGATTAAATTTTGGCATCTCTAAGGGCTTTTTTAATATGCAAAATGAGCAAAATACTACTACTAATAATAATAAATGGGGTCTCTATTCAGGGAGTAGGAAAGAACAAACGCTAAAAAATATTCATTGACGTATTATTGTTCCTTTATCAGCTCAGGACTATGTTAACCCAGTGACGTAGCTTAAACTTCTTCCTCTTCCCGCCTCTAGTTCAAGCATTATTTTTTATTTGTCATATTTGTTAACGTAATACAGAAACTCATAGGGTCAAATGCTTTTATAATCGAAATAAATCAAGTATGGTAAAGTTGAATGCACACACTTGTTTGATTTATAACGCAACCTTTTCCAATTCGCAACATATAAGCTTAGAAATAGGTTAAATAATACTATTACATAACTTCATTTCTAGACACAACACATTAAATAACAGTAAAAATAGAAGTTTGAGTTGTTTCACTTCCTCTAACCGAATGATTGCAGTTTCGTAAGCATGACTCTAGTACTACCATTTAAGCAAACAACAACAATGCATCTTTTGCAACTATGCCATTCAATTGACCAACACACATTTTGATATGCACTTCTCGCATCACTACAATGGAAAGAGGAATGAACGTTAAAAAGCAAATATGCAAAATAAACTTGATATTCTTTAATACTAAGAAAATATACATATTTGTATACGTTTTTTGCAATATTTTCAGCAACATAAGAAGAAGGAATCAAAATATTATTTTCTTAGTCATGAATAATGTGATTAACAAATAAGGATATTTGGCACTCACTTACAAGCTGACGAGTATAGATCTGTTCCCTTGAGGCCAATGTATTTTGCATACTTGTACATATCAATATTAAGCGGGTAAAGGAAATACGAAAATTTGATTAGAAGGAGTTTTTCTATCATCTGGGAAGTAAAAATTAAGGAGAAAAGATGATAAATTTCATTCATTCATGAGGGTTCTCTCAACACGAGTTGTAGGGAGTAAATCGTGGGTAGTATTAGTGTTGTGCCGTTCCCAGTTTATTTGGTCCGGTCCAGTCCAGTCTTAGGACCGTCGGTCCTTGGGATCGGTCCTTGAGATTGTCTATTGGCAGTCCTTTCCTTTAAAATGTTGAAAGAGTATTTATTTAATACACTCTAATTGCTAATATTTTATGTATATATTCTATTGTAGCTTGGCGTTAATTTAATAGCAACAAAAGGGTTTATTAACATTTATATTAGACAATTGGGAAACACTTCTTTCTTCATCATAATATAGGCTTTTCAATATACGATCATTACTAGTGTTGTGTCGGTCCTTATCAAGGACCAAGGACTGCAGTCGAGTCCGATCCGGTCCTGTCCTTTTTGTCGGTCCTTAGAAAAGGAAAAATGTTTATTTTACGTCATAATCTACGTCATGTTGTGAACATCTCTTAATGCTATGAAAAGGATAAGTCTTTTATATGAGGAAACTAACATCTTCAACGAAAGGATGACAAATATAACATTTTTACTTTTGTCATAATAATATTATTTATTGATTATGATTACAACAATAAATCGTCGATGCTTAATGATAATACCTAAAAATTAGCCTATCGCGGTTGAAACGAAAGGGTTATGATGAAACATTTAATGAATAATGATCGACGATCGTATATTGACAAGTCTATATTGTGAGAATATTTTTTTAAAATGGTCTAATATGAATATTATTATACCATTTTGATGCTTTTGAATTAACACCAAGTTATAATATAATATTTACATATAATAATAACAGTTACAATTTATTAAATAATATTCTTTCAACATTTTATGAAAAAATAAAGGACTGACAAAAACAATCTCAAGGATCGACGGTCCTAAGGGCTGATCCCAAGGACCGATAGAACCAGTCCTAAGACTGGACCGAATAAATTAGGACCGACACAACACTAGTCATTACTCATTAAATATTTCTGTAAAAATGATTAATTCACAACCCTTCAACCACTAAGGTTAATTTTAAATTTTTGTCATAAAGATCGACGATTTATTGTTGTAATAATAATAATTACTTAATACCTATTAATAACATAAATTTTTTATAATTGTCATCAGCTAATTGAAGATGCAACTTTCCTCATATAAAAGATTTTTCCTTTTCATAGCATAAGAGATATTGACAACATGAGGTAGGTTATGACATTATAAAGAAACATTTCCTCCCTTTTTAAGGACCGAGCAAAAGGTCTGGACTGGACCGGACTGCAGTCCTCGGTCGGTTCTGATTGGTTGCAAGTAAAGCCATGAAAGGAAAAATGGTTGCACTCACCAAAAAGTAAATAGAGAAGCAAACCAGACAAATTTTTGGTCAAAAAATAATAATTGACAAATTAGAAATATTTTATGTTGCCTGAAGTTTTGGATAAATAACTCATATCTTGAATAACTATTAAAATAACCTAATCGATTAAACCTCAGCCAGTTTTTCTTACGTTTCTCCTACTCTTTTACCATACAAGTAATACCGCTAGGTGCCGGTATTACAATGTTAGTCAGATATTGTAAAAGGTACATTTCTTTTGGGTTGGAGCTCTCCTTGTCAATTCCAGAACATCAATTAAATATGGACCCGTAAATAATGAATCCTTCAATAAAAGAGGTGTAAGACAAGGCAACCCTACATCCGCCTTATTATTCATTAGATCCCCTAATACTAAAATAAATCATTAAGCATCGATTACATAGTTTTCTTCGATAATATCCCATCCAAGGGTTTGTGCTATGCCGACGACCTGACAATGATAAACTCAGGTGTTCACTACGGACTATTAGTCCATTACAAAGGCTTTATACTTCTATCAAAAGTTTTCAGTTTGTTCTGGACTAAAGATAAATCCTGAGAAAACTTAAATCTATAGTCAATACCATCAACTTATTGAAAAAATCGAGGTCTGACTTTATTACTGTCATAGGTATACAGTATTGGAACAAACAATGTGGAAAAAAACTCGTAAGAAATCATCTTAAGGATAAAATTTGGTTATAAATTATCTTTCATCACTTGGTCTTAACTTTTGGAACAAAATTAGGGCTTGAAATATATACATATATCACCTTTTGCGTATAACTCCTTTAACAAAATTGTTGCTATGCGAGTAAATAACATAGAAACATCTTTTCAGAATCTCCAAAATACGAAAAACCTCTCCAAAAAACGTCTACACAACCCTCTTAATCATAGCGGCCTCTCGTTCATATATTTTCTGCTCCTTTGGAAAGCTCTAAACTCCTATTGGATTAGGCTACTTTGGACAAAGGAATATTATTTCTAGTGAGACTTGTCCTTTATCTACATACAAATTACTTAAATGATCTTTACGCAGGCTTAAACAAATTCTTAAAACATACTTCATTTTTTTGTACCACTTTATTCACCTCATTTGTGTCTTATGACAAAACACAACATAAATGAAAAAGTAACAAAACAATGAACATCATAATTCTATATTCTATTCTAGGGTATTTATCATTTTTTCAACAAATATATTGAAGTGATTAGTAAGTGGGACTTATTTCATCTCATTTTATATAAAGCATTTATCATTTGGGTTGTTATAAAATTTATTTGGGGTTGATAAGGGCCAATGTATAAAAGAAAATATGCTGTTTTTGTAAATAACACCGTATTTTAGAAATATAGCCATTGCTATTTCTTCCTGAATTGATCATGTGACTTCACATTCTACAAGAAAATGGTTCATGGTCTCTTTTTTAACTTTGCAGAAAAACAGAGTCTCTCTTCCAGAGTTTTCCCGTATATACTTCCTTTGGTCAATGTATTAGTTATAATCTTATATCTTATCCAGTACAAGGAAAAATCAAACATAGTATTGGACAAGCTCATTATAATATTATGTATCCCGACGTTCATCTATCTCTAAGTTGTTTTTTTTGTCACTTCCTCTAGTTGTAGATGTCGAATGGTTTTGTTATTAAAAACATAAAAAATATAAAAGCAATCTCGTGGACAAATTGGTCATGTTTAAAACTATCATTTTCTAAATTCTTTTGATTTCCAGAGTTTGATATAAATTTGCTTGTTCAGTAAAATCAAACACTTCACCTACAAAGTTGATTATTTTATGAATGCAGGTGACTCGTAGAAAGTATAATCTTTTGTTTTTATTTGTTGGCTCTTGCCATCCCATTAGAGGAAGGATTTTTTTGTGTATGATCTTTGCTTACGTTTTCCCAAATGGGTTTATTGATTTTAAGGACTTGATCAGATTTGATGGGCCCTCACTGCTAATTTCGTCGAAATGGAGTTCTCCTTTCGTTTTTACTTTACTCACCAATACTTTTACCCACGAAGTGTTTCTTCTAATTAATTTACCTAAACAAGAAAATAATACTGTCTTCCATGAAACTTGCAGGATAGGAGTCCTAGACCTCCATACTTCTTGCGACATTTAATTCTCTTCCAAGTGATCCGTGGTGTTTTTAGTTTTTATTACGATTGATCGACACATTTTGTAAATTTTTTTCGCATAATTTGGCATCAAATTTTGTAATTCTCAGGAGATGAATATTCTTGGAAATATCAAAACATTCCAGACCATGGATTCTTGTCGGCACATTCCAGCGAACTATATTATCGAATTTAGCTGTGCGATTACTTATTTTTTCTTCAATAGCTTTAATATTCTTCTCAATGTAAGAGTTGCCAATAGATATATACATACCTAGAATTTTGCATCCGACATTATTTTAATATTTTGAAGGACTTGTATATTCGAAGAGCTAGCAACTATGTTGGTCTTTTGTAAATTAATTTTCTAACCGATATTGACGTAGTGTGTTGTAATGCCAGCGAAGGCCTCAGCTTTTATTTTGGTTTCATTTTTCATTATTCCTCGTATCTTTTTCGACCTATTTATTTCCTTATCAGCTGGTCAGTGGTTAAAATGACATGAGCCGGAAGAATAAATATTTATTTCTTACGCTTATAATGTTAAAACCTTTTACTACAAAAAACTTAAATAACTCTTAAGCCTAGGAATAAAAGTGAGCTGAAATGGTTCTGGAACGCCGTACAGACAAAAGATCCGAGACAAGTAAGACATTTCGTCAAGCGCGAAGGAATGAACTCAAACGAAATTTATAATTGAAATAAAATATCTTTGCATTTCAAGGAGCGTGTTGTAACATATATATATATATAGAAAACGACCGGGTACCCGGCCCGGCTGTTTTTTCAGCGTCCTGGTTTTTTATAATATTGATGTCCCATCAATATTTCGTTTGTCATGAATTTTTTTTAAATCATCACTTCCGAAACTTTTTGGAATTATTTTCTAAAAAACATCGTTACTTTTTTTGGAGATAAAAAAAAAAATACGTTGTCACTTTTTTTTGGAAATTCTTCACTTCAGAATGTCGAAGGAACGAAAATATATATTATGTCCCGGCCCGGCTTGAAAATTTACGTCCAGCCCGGGTCCCGGCGAAAAAAGGTGTCCCGGTCGTTTCCTGATATATATATATATATATATATATATACATACATCGTATTTGTAATTAAGGCCCTTAAAAAACATCTTCCCGGGATGAACATTGAACCACTTCATTCTTACTTAAATCTACCATCTATATATGAAAGTGAAACTCGAACTAACAAATGATATTAAATATTTCGGTAGAGGAATACTAACGGCGTTAAATTCCTGCTACAAACGTTGATCATTTTTATATTTTGATAAAATTAAAAAAACCTACTCACTGATTCCCGGATTAAACAACATCCAGGTTTTTTTTAGTATTGGAGTTCCACTATTCTATTCATGACTTATCTTATAATTATACATCATTAATCTTTTTGTCAGTAATACTTATCACATCCATGAATCAACAATAATACATTGTTTCATGTAACTGGGGAATTAAAAGAAAATCAAAGAAATGGATGAAGCGTATGACGTAAGCACAAGATTAAGATAAATTTTAAAGAATTGCAAGGGACAAAAAATCTTATCGCGGTAAGATAAGCCAACTGTACTTTATTAAGAATGTCTTACGTACTGTGTTGCAAGGAAACCTTACAGACATAGAGACATTCACTCTTCAAAGAGACTCTCCATTTTCTCCCTTTAAACAAATATCAGTAGAAGTGAATTACGCATAATTATATTTTATATATGGTAAAATTCACGATTTTTCTGTTACCTTAAAACACAAACAATAAAACAATGTTCTCAAATTACCTTTTTAAAATAAGTATCTTGTATTATATATATATATATATATATATATATATATATATGGGATTCGGTAGAAAAGTCTACCGCCAGTTGGGTATTCGGTAAATACCTTCTGCCGTTCGGTACCGGTATTCTGTAGATTTATTATATATCTACAGTATCTATCGATATTCGCTTTAGTAGATAAGAAAGAGAGAAAAATTTATTTATGTATCTGCTCTGTGACTTCTTCATATGCATTTAATATCGGACAACTTATAACAAAGGACAAATAAGAACATAATTTGTTATAATTTATTAGAGATTATTTGAAATAATACATACTAATCTTATAAAAATCAATATATGTACTTGGATTTTGTAGGAAATGGAAGGCTATAGATTTTTTCATTTACTGTCTTTTATTGTTCGATATTAAATGCACTTTCAGGTACTTTAGTATTCAATGCATAGCATAAGCTTATATGAATGTATATTCATGTATCTGCTCTATAATACTATAAGTTGTAGTTATTTATTTATTTGCGAATTCAAGTTCTTCACACAAGGGAGCGCTTGGGCAAAGTGACAGTTAAACGAGTTTCTCTGCTATTGAAGGGAATACGCTCTCTATATATTTATGTCTCTATGTAAATGTCACAAAAGTCATACTTTCAAATAAACCGTACCGATTGATATTCGAAACAGAGAAGACCATCCCCCAGTTGCAAGACTTCATCCCTGCACCTCCACCACTAAGGCCGGCCTGGAAGACAGTGTCACCCCCCCCCCCCCCCCCGTCACATGTGAATCCACTCAGATGTCCACACCTATCCCCGTGGGAAAAGCAACGGCCTCCGCAGACAATGCAAAGCAGGCCCTCATCAGACTTTGCATAATATTTTTTTACAAATCTCATTTTGACTACTTAATCATCAAAAAAACTGAAATTTAATTGCCACCGCCCTAAACGGCCCATGCGGCAGGCATTCCAGGGGCCCAAATTTAAAAATATTCTTCTTATCGATTATTTAAGCCTTGGAGAACCAGAAAATCATCTTTTTGAATGTGACTGCGATGTCGTCACATGAGTCTCGCTATTTCACAATCAAAATATGTTTCTGTCAGCTGTCTTTCCCCCAACAATGGAGAGCAACAAATAATACTCATATATTCAGCACTACCAGTCGTGATTTCGGTACTCTATGTTCTCTAAGATTTAACTAAATACTGGTAAATACTTAATAAGATAAATTGCTATTGAAGAGTAAATAAATACGTACACCTAAACAGACATTTTTGAACAATACAAATGAGAAGTGAGGATGCAATTATGAAATATTTATCAGAACTATGTATTTTAAAGATTCTTCCTAATCATTTAAAAAAACTTGGAATATCTCTATAATACTTGTATGCTCAGGAGTAACTACAGTATTTGCATACAGAGGCACTCATAATTTAGTTTCAAATATGTAATATCAAGCAAATTTAAATCGTATTTTGACTTCTAAAAAAAGGGGAATGTTCTGTGGTCATCAAAATAGGTCAAATGTTTGAAGATGAGTCATGATGGAATTAGCCAAGTGAGTTGTCTATACAAGAATTGAATCTGTATAATATAGTTTCCAATGTACTTAAATTAACATCAGTGATTAAAATATGTTCTTTTTCCTTTTATGTGCAAATATACAATTAACTCTATTTAGAGTACAAATAAAAATGATTCCTTCATTCCTTCGTCTCTTCCAACCCAAGCAACGCCGGTAAGCATACACCAAAGCATTAAATATCTATATCAAATTAGTCATTTATCCAATCCAAAGTTACAACTGAATTATGTTTTTGTAAAATGTACATATAACCTTAATAGTTCTATAATCAACTCTGTTGCTTAACTCAATATTTATAGGAACATACATTAATATCACAACTAACTCCTTAGTAAAAAAAATTCCGATGGTAGTTAAACTAAATGTTTCTTCCTACATATTGAATGAATATAAAAAAAATATTGTTTTTTTTTAATACACATTTATTAGGGTTCCCATCAAAGGCATTATAAAAAAATCAGTTAATGCATTGAAGTGAAACTAAGCTAATATCTCACTTTTTCTCGCTGAACAAATTCTTGAATTTACCCACAACGGTGTCTAGACGAAAAGCCAAGGAAGAAATGGTAAATCTAATCGATTCCAATAATTGATATTTGAAGGAAAATCATAAATAATAATAAGAATATGTTATATATATATATATGGGTCATTCCAAAAAAAATTACTTCAATGAAATGTTGGGTTCATGGATTCCAATGAAATTTACACCATATAATGATTAAGTCTTTTTCATTATATGTCTTAAGTTTCAGTTCAAATTGTTGTCTGAGAAAAGTTACATGCTCTTAAAATGTGGGGCTTTTCCCGGCCAAAATCCCAGCCATATTTTTTTGAAAATTTTCGAGTTCCTTATGGAGTTTTTGATAAAACTTAATTAATTGAGCATATTTTTGTTTAATTTCTATACTTAGAATTGCCCATTTTGAGCATTTTGAAAGCTCTCTGGTAATGAAATTAACCTTTTTTTTTGCCTTGAGGCCATGCCCCTTTTTTATAGCCAATCGGCTCTCTGATTTCCTCTTTGTTTTGGACAAAAAAAACTGAGGCCTTGAGTTGATAGAAGATACTTTTTCTACAAATATCAAAATTCAGAGATGTTTTTTTGTTTAAGCGAGAAATTAAGGATTCATTTTGGAAATTGAGTGGTCCTTTAGATGCCTTGTCATCATCATTATTTTGGTATTAGGATGACGTCAATGGAATATTGAATTCCTCGTATATAGAGTATATTGATATCAAAGAAAATATAAAAGACTAGAAGCGCAACGCGTCTGCCGAAGGAAAAACATGAACAACAGAAGAGAAGAAAAACTTAGTAACCATAATGAAGAGAGAAAACTGAGATTTTTATGTAGTAAGATTTTAAAAGATTCGCTATATTTTTTTAACTATTAGTCCTATAATAATTTTTGTAAAATAGAAATATTATTTATATATTTAGTGAAATCATGGTTCAATTTTAAAGATATATAATTATTGTATAAATATTTGCATAACATAAATAACATGAGAATAACAATGTGATAGGTTTTTAATAATATTATAGAATACTTTTACTGTCCTTTGAATATAATGTTTTATCATGACTTTTTCTTATGAAGTCGGAGGGTAATTTTATATTCGTCACTCTTCCTTGATGATAAATCTTATTCGAGAATAAGTTGCTGCCAAATATTTTATTAATTTATAAACGTGATTGTTTGTTGGGCTAACATCTAGCATATGTTCATTAACAACAATTCACCTTTTACTTCCTGATGAACAAGAAGTTTTCTATAGCTTGTATGATATGATGATTTGTACCTTCAAAGACCTGATCTCCTTTTTTATATAAAGAACTGTGAGTTTGAACGATTCGAAGCTTATTCGCCATGTACTCAATCGTTTTTGCATTCTCGATGGATTTCCTTTTGCAAGTACTTTCATCACCAACAGAGTAACAATGATCGAGAATAATATTTTGTCGAAGGATTTGCATTTCTTCTTCACTCCTCTTTCGCTTCATATGCCTTTCCCTTTTACGTTTTCTCATTTTCTTTGCCCATTCATTAGACCTAAGGTCAGAAAGAAATAATAGAATCATACATACATTCATTCTATGTAAATATAATTACTGATCATACTGATCGAAGAGCACTATATACGCTCCGTATATATAACTTGGCATTTTTAATCAATAAATATAACGCTGATCTAAAAACAAGGTCTGTATAATAAGGTCTGGGCAATACAAAACAATCATGTAATCCTAGCAGTTTAACTACTCCATGACGTCACTGGAGAACGAATATATATATATACATATATAATTTATGTTTATATAAATATTTATTTTATTTATTTATACAAACACACACATACATATATATATATGTATATATTTATAGATAGATAGATAGAGAGATTGATTTATATATAGAGAGAGATAAATATAATCGTTCTCCAGTGAAGTCATTGAGTAGTCCATACTGCTACATGTTTATTTTTGTATTGCCCAGACCTTATTATACAGACCTTGATCTGAATATAGGAGAGTCACACTTATACTGAAAGTGGTTCTTAACTCAATTTGTTTACATTTTTGTGAATCTTATGAGGTCAGCTGTGTAACTCTATTGAAGGCAACACAGCCAATACTCCTTTCCAGCCTGTATTGCGCTTCTAGTTCTTTTATATTTTCTTTGATCGGGGCCAAGAGAGCTTGTTATTGAGTCAATTGATCAGTGATACAAGATCACCGTGGTCTGATATCAACCAATATAACAGGATGCGGGGAATTAATAAATGTTATCAAATATTCCAATGACGTTTTTATGCTGCTTTTTTTTCTTTCACAACTGCTAGACTACAGCCAGGTTCTTTAATGCTTTAGAGTAGTAAGTATGGATCATAGCGATATATGTAAAGATATCGAGAGCTTATTCCCTTCAAAAGTAGAGAAACATCGTTCAGCTATTCATTATTCTTATTTCTTCCATACTTAAGTAGGACTTTATTTTAGTACCAGATAAACGTTTCCTGAACATTATCTTATAATTTACTTTTTGTAGCTTTATAAAAAATACAATATAAGGAACTAATTAATATCCCTTGAGTTTAACGTCTAATGTATTCCTTTATAGGTTTGTACCCCAAAATGGGTTTTGTTTAATTTGTGGGTTAATTTTATCAATTAAATGCAAGCGATTTTCATAGATTCTATGTATCTTGGCTTACAGTAAGAAAGAAACTAAAAAATTGGACTTGCTAAAAATATCCTTATAAATGATCCTCTCAGAGGACGCAACTTACTTCCTTATACCCAAGGTAGTTAAAAGTACTTATACCCTTGTTTTCGTAGCTTGTCTCCCAACCTCCTTCCACCCTTTTTCATTAAAAATGGTCTTTGTTTCTTCTTCTTCTTTTATCATTATCTATTCCGTTTGCACATAAAAGAAGTCTTATATCAATTACGTCACATATTGCACTTATCTTCTCCATTCATAAGACCTCCCCCTGCAGAAATGATGGTATGAATGCAATTATAAGTCTGTAAATTATAGACCCACCTCGTGTCATTGTAACATAATCGCTAGCTTACTTATTGTTCTCATTCATACACACATCATCCCTTGAGCCCCCGAAATGTCTTGTTCCTTCCGAGACATTTTGCAGGATTTGCGGAACGAGTACAAGCTCGAGAATGAACGGATTAAGGAGAAGATCCTCCAAGTGGAGGAGTCCCTGGATTGGGAAGAGGTCCCCAAGGGTCGAAATAAGCGGGATTTTTACTTGCTTAACTCTCGAGAGGCGAAGCTCAAGACCATCAGTACGCTTCGACAAGACTTGATCAACAAAGCGGATGAAATGGAGGAGTTTCAAAATAGACTCCAGGAAATTCTCAAGACGCCTGAAGATCAGGCTAAGATGATCAAGGTACATTTGAGAAATTTGAGATGTGAATAAAGTTCGAACCAGCTCCTTTTCTGACTAGAGAAAACAGAGTCTTATACCACTTGAGTCGATATATATATATATATATATATATATATATATATATATATTGATACATAATTAATTCAATTTCTTATCATTTATATATTTAAAATATATATATATAATTTATATATAAATGATAAGAAATTGAAATTAAGGATGTTCAACTCAAAGTATATAGAATTCGTTTCTTATAGATTGTGAAATATCATAGATAGTCATACAACAATTTTGACGTCATCAAAAATATATTTTGTTATTTATCCTGCTTGCTAGTGATGACCTCAAACCGGCAAGCGAAAAGTCAACTCTCTTAGCATTATGGACCTACCTGGTATTTCAATATATCTTGGTTTAACTCACTAAAAATAAAGAAAATAATATATTTTCCTAGATTACAAATTTAGTGACCAAAGGTTTAGTTATGAATCATCATTATGGGGTTATTTAGCTAAAACTAAGGTAATCTTTAAGAATAAATTTAAAAAAGTAGATGCGGTGATGTCATTTGTTGCAAGAGTAAATGATCGCAATGCATCAACCCATTTCAAGTAAGAGTGCCCTCAGATATTCGTTTGATATCTTAAGGTCGTCACCAACAATATTTTCAACTAATATATATGATATCGGATTTACTCACAAGGAAAGACTTAATTATTTATTTCACTTCAAATCTAAACTGGGCCCGTAGTATTGTTTAAAATGTATCGATAAAAATATCCAAATCCTATAGATAAGTTATGGTTCAACTATAATTAATTTAAAAAAGATGCAAGGAAGGGAGCCCTACTGTGGTGGGAAGGTATTTTTTCCACACACACATTGATCTCCATCTCTGCTGCGATATATATATATATATCGCAGCAGAGATGGAGATCAAGTAGAATTATTGATTCTCCTGGTAAAGATTACAATTCTTATCTCCTCTGGAAGAGATGACGACTTAATTATGGAAATGACATTTTACAATGTTAATTT
Source organism: Caligus rogercresseyi (assembly GCA_013387185.1). Lineage (NCBI taxonomy): Eukaryota > Metazoa > Arthropoda > Copepoda > Siphonostomatoida > Caligidae > Caligus > Caligus rogercresseyi. The sequence continues at coordinate 2,260,115 of CP045891.1, forward strand.
TTTTTTTCATTTGCGATTTCTATTCTATATATGTATTTGGTGAAAATTATTTAATTTTTGTGCTCAAGGAAGCAAATGCGACGGAATGTTGGATTTGCAATAATAATTGTATCTATATCACCGACCTATATATTAATTATTTGATATTGATATGAGAAGAAATGAGACATTATAAAATAGTTTGAATAACATCGTTATATATATATACATATATATCAGGGTGATTCTTATTTCACATTTTTCGGATTTGAGAGTCGGGCTCCCACTAGGATTTTACCTTAGTTCATATCTTGTGAAAGTTTGAACGAAATCGAATAACGTTAAATGTCCCCTTAACGGACTCAAAAAATATGTGATAAACTTATGTAGTGAATTTTTTTCGCCAATTGATCATCTTTCATGTCCTCAATATAAACGCTATTTTAAAATATTATGGTGCAAAATGTAGGTATGATGTCAAGAATTCAAAATTGGTTTTTGTTTTTTACATAAGTACCAAAATAAATTATAAATTTAAGTATTAAAGATTCTGTTTTTAGGTATTTTTCATAAAAATGACTTTCAAAACTTTAGTATCTCGTTTAATTTTGTATGTACCTACAAAGCAAAAATCAATTTGGAATCATTGGGATCATACCTAAATTTTACATTAAATTATGTTTTATCACAATTTGAAAATAAAGTTATTTTAGTTTATTAAATTATCATAATCATTCAATAATTATCTCTAAAACCTTGAAAAATACTTGCAAATATAGTCGTTTAATATATGAATACTTTTTTAGAAAATATATTTTATAGATTGTATTTGGTTTTATGTATTTATTCAAAAACTATTAGTAAGACTGTTATAATCACAAAACTTAATTTTTATTTATGCCTCCTAAGCGACCTATGAGATAAAAAGTCCAGGGATACCAAAAAATATATTTTCGATATTTAAACCAGTGAAGTCAGTAAAACATGTATCTGTTTGTTTCTAATAAAATATTGCAATATAAAGAGGACTTGGGGGGAAACATACATTTAAAATTGCAAAGGAATTAATTAAATTTTTCAAAGAAAATTATTTACTGCATATATAAATACATATTACTCTTTCAACGTTGATGTTTGTCATATAATTAGAAAAAATAGCTTTATAAAATGATATGGATAATTTACATAGATCCGAAAATACTTTGGATCTATTATTTTTTGTATTGATGTCGTTGTGGCACCAGTAATTATTATTTTGTGTGGTCAAAGTGTTTCAAAAACTCTGTAGTTTTTTATTTATTAATAGAGTATTTTTTGTGAGATCAAATAATCCTGTTACATTAATTGTTCTGCAGCAAACAGCATAGAAGGAATGGAAGGGTAAAACAGTAGATTTTAAAAGAGGTAAGGGGAATTTAAATAGTCCTACAGATCATGCATCTATGAGTTCTTTTTATTTCTATATATTTTTTCACAAATTAAAAAACATTTTTTGATGAATTTAGATTCATTTTATTAGTATATGGTATGGATTAAAGAACCGTAACATTATGAAGTTGAATAAGACATAAACAGAAGAATTATTTTTATGCTAATCTTTCCTTCTTTGGTCCAATGTGAATGATATTTTGGAAAATTATGAATTTTAAATTTTAAAACGTCATATAAAGGATTCATGAATGCACACACACATCCTAAAGTATTTTCTCTAAATTACCCGAGAGCACCGATCTTTATGCTAAAACACTACAATGGCGGCCATCCTGATAAAAAATCTTTTTGCGAGAAGATAGTCTTCAATGAAGAATACCCAATAATGACAGGAAAACATGACGAAATGTGATTTTATTAGCTAAGATAATTATCTTGCACTTTTTCATTAGATGAATAAAAATATCGGCAATGTGAGGGGCATCTTTTATTATAACGTCATTGTTCAACACTTTTATATTTCACATTAGTCATTAAACTTCAAGTTTGAGGGACCAACGACTCAAAACAAATCATTTTTAGGGGGGGGGGGTAATTTCATTTATTACAACAATCGATTGAAACATTTGTGGTATACTTTGTATGCAATTGACAAATATAAAATTGATTCAGTTAAGGTATTGTCTTACATAATTATTGGTATACCTCAAACTTTTTATTTTATACATTTTTCTAACGTTCTCAATTATTATCCTTATTCTATTACAATTTTTTAAACTAATTTCTTATTAACTTTTAGATACAACGCGAAATTGTTACTTTTAAAAAGAGACTGCCCGTCTACCGATTTCGAACGAAGGTCCTGGAGTCCGTTTGGAGTAATGATGTGACAGTTCTCGTTGCAGACACAGGATCCGGAAAATCCACGCTCATTCCCCAGTTCATATTCGAACACGATGAATCCCTCGTTACCTACTGTGCACAACCCCGAAAACTGGCTGCACATGGCCTAGCAGACTATACTAGGGACTGCCTGAGTAAGAGAGATCATCATTTTCTATCGCTGAGCCTGGGTTCAACCATTAAATTCATTGAAAACTTGCCAATTATAAAAAAGAGGAATAAGAACATTATATCTTTTTTTGGTTAGCTCCCAACATTACACAATGAGTACATACAACTGCTGGGGCCTTTGTCTCGAACTTGATTCGTTGAAAATCAAGAGTGGCAATATCATAAAAAGTAAATTTGTATTTCTTAATAATACAATGATTATGTAAGCCCTTAAAATTTAGTTTTGTGATTACTCTTCAATGATTTGATATGATACAAATTACTCTGTTTATATCATAGAGGAGATATAGAGAGTTTATTCCCTCCAATTAGCAGAAACACATCTTTCAGCTGTATTCTGGACACTATGACGTATTTCTCTGAAGAATCTATAGAGATATAAAGATATAGAGAGCTTATTCCCTCCAATAGCAGAGAAACATCGTTCAGCTGTATTCTGGACTTATTGACGCATTTCTCTGAAGAATCCAATAAGCTCTCTATGTCTTTATATTGGACAATGGCGACAGCTGAACGACGATGTTTCTCTGCTATTGAATGGAATGAGTTATCTATATCTATATGTTTTGAGGCGTCATCAACTCTGAGATAAGGATGCCATATTTTACAATACGAAGGTGGCCTCAATGCACTATGGTTAAACGTCGTTTTTGGATGCATGGACGGTTTTATGGTTTCCCTCTTTATTCGGATCAGCCAATAGAGCATATTTGGTTCAGAAATGTCAAATTTTATGTCTCTACCTACATTTTAATCAGTTCCCGATACCTCATGATGAAAATGAGACTTTATTGTGCTTTAATGAGCTCTATGGCGTGTGGTGCTCATCAGGAGAGAAATCCTCGACTTGAACCCCCTTTTCCCAAAGAAGCACCAGCTAGATATAGTTGATCCTGCTCATAAAAAGCTTTTTTATCTGAAAAAAAAAAATCAGATGTTGATGTAAGTGAAAGCATCCAGCCAACTCTATCGTTCTCCTCTCTCTCTCTCTCTCAAAATGGTTGTTTTTGACGACTTTTTTTTAGCAGACCCCTCTCAAATAATTGAGAATACACAAATTTCACGGGACTCTCCGGGTCTGGGACTTATCTGAAATCTTAGTAGGGACCTTGTGCAATGTTTTGGAAGTGGTTTCAGCCTGGGCACTCCTGGACCTTTTTATATTGCTATAGGGTGACGACAATATGCAAATGAGATGAAGTGTCATATTTATGTGACAATCATGACATCACCTAATGGAAAAAATTTATTGTTATTCATCCTAACATGAGTCCAGACACTAAACTTCCTGTAAACGTCGTTATGGTCCTGGGACCTTTTTCACTAAAAAAATTCATAACGAAAAAATGTCATTTTTTTCCTCATTTTTGGGATTTTCCCAAATTCGCTCATAAATGACATCGTTACCATACCTAAAAGCCGAAATGAAGTCAAATATGGCGGAAATGTATGCTCTGGTGTTCTAGTAACATCTACCAGGAGTTTGGCTCGTTCCTGAATACTTCAAAATTGACCCTTACCTCCAACACGACGTTTCAACCCATAGTGCCTGGTCTCACTCCATGCATTTTACGATGCTAAGGTTTAATTATAATATAAAGAAAAAGAAACCCCTCAAGCTCGGAGACAGGATGAATGATTATTCTGTATATTCATCATATAATACCATAACACATAAAAAGAAAAAATGGAATTTAAAAAATATGATATGTCAATTGATTTATTTTGCGAATTCTATGAGTAGTTCATCATCATTAGACTAAATGTAGCAATAAATAAATCGACTTATTAAGTTGTTTTTTAATTGTGATTTCTTAGTCCTTTCATTCATATAAAAGACCCAACTATATAATAAATCCATGAAGAATTGATATGTACCAAAATCAGTTAATGATTAAATTATGGTTTATATTAGATATACAAAAAATATGCAATCACAAACTTGAAGATAACCACTTAAAAGGGTATCCGGTGCAACTGCTACATACAGTAAAATGGAGTGTCTATCTTCAATAAGTTATTGATAAAGTACACTTACAATTAACATGAACCTCTTATCATCATTGCAATTGTTTACTTCAATTACTGAATATTTTTAAATCATAGTCATAATTTGATGAATTTTATTACAATGGCTCATTAATTATATAAATATGGTTCGAAAACATTTAGCTCCCATTTATTAAAATTATTGTTTTAGATCTTTCCAAGGGGGACGCTACCCTCGCTACGGACTTCTCTTCTTGGGACAGCACCTATGACGGGACGAAATCTCGTATCGTGTACACAACCAACTTTGGACTGCTTAACAATGGCGAAGCAACAAGAGCCTGAGCGACGTGGACGTTGTCGTCATTGACGAGCCCATGAGCGAAACCTCGCGACGGACCTTCTCCTGGGTATCATGAGGAAGTCCTGAGCTGCCCTAGGGATGCTCGCCCAAGACCCCTCAACTCCTAGTCATGTCCGCCACAATCGACCCTGACATCTTCCTCAACTTCTTCCGCAGTGAGGCCGTGAGTGTGAACAACTTGAACATCCCTGGAAAAACCTTTCCTGTGGAAATGATCTACGATAAACTTCCTCTCTCGGATAACCCTCGGGATTATCTGGAGCGAACCCTTGCAAAAGTCAAGGAAGTCCTAGCTGATAACGAGTCTGGAGACATTCTCGTCTTCCTGGCGACTCCTTCCGAGATTGACGAAGGGTTGATAAGCTGGAGGAGTTCATGGGGTCCCTGGGACGGAGTGTCAAGGCCTTTCCGCTCCATGGCAATGTGGAGAGTGAGGCACAAAGGGCTCTCTTTCGGAAGGAGGATCCCTCACAGCAACGCGTCATTTTGTCCACCAAAATAGCAGAGACCTCCGTCACGCTCCCGGACATCATGTTTGTCATCGACTCCGGAAGGCAAAGGAGTTTTCCTTCGATCTGGTGAAGAACATCGGGGAGCTCTGCCTAAGCAAAATTTCCAAGACCTCCGCCATTCAAAGAGCGGGCCGTGCGGGAAGGGTTGGACCCGGGGTCTGCTTTCGACTCTATCAGCTGAAAGATTTTGAGGAATTCGTCTCCTCCAATAGCCCAGAAATACGATGCTTGCCCTTGGACCAGTCTCTGCTCTCCCTCTTCAACTTGGGATTCTCCTCGCCTTCCTCCTTTAATTTCATCGATCCCCCGGATCCCGTCGCCGTCAAGGTGGGGATCTCCTCTCTTCTCTCCCTAGATGCTATTCTTAAGCCCGAATCGTCCGAGGATATCTATGAGCTAACTCATCTCGGTTCCAAAATGGCCAAGTTCAACATTGATCCCAGATTGGCGCATCTCATCGTAAACACAGTTGAGCACCAGGAGAAGTGGATCCCGGAGATATTGGTCATTTGTGGCATGGTCTCATCAGGAGGAAACGTTTTCTATCGCTACGGAAATTACGAGGTCGCGGATTTTCAAAAACTAAAGTTCTGTCATCCCTCTGGGGATTTTATCACGATGTTGGAGGCTTTCAAAAAGGTGGTCCTACGTACCTCAAAGTGAGAAACGAACTTGGGCCAAACGAAATTATATCAGCTCCAAGGCCTTGGGCTCTGTGAGAAAATTTGTGAATGCAATATTTCTCAAATCCTTCGGACTTTTCGATATAAATCTCGGTCATCTTCGCAATTTTGAGTTTTCAGTTAACCACGAGTCCTACGACCCCATTTTGAAACTTATTTATGGATCCTTCAAGCGATCTCTCGCAGTTTTTGCAGGTCATTATCAAACGGGCTATGTATCTCCCGTGACTTCTCAAAGAATGGTTCTCCATCCGAGTTCCAGCATCAACAAACTAGGCATCAACTATCCCACCTACATCTGCTACGATAAAGTTCTCACAACAAATAGAACCAGTATTTTCCATGCTTCCATGGTGAGGCCCGAATGGATAGAGGATGAAGCCTCTCTTTATACAGAGATCGTAAAAGCTAGCTTAGTGGAGCGTCACGATGACTATCCTCGCCTAGGAACAAAGCTCATAAAATCCAGGATAATGCGTCAATTCAAGAGACTGGACCCAGAGCTTGTTGAGTCAACAAAACAAACGCCATAGAGCTACAAGTCACAAACTTTCAAAAGATATACGTAAACTGGGACTTCGGGATCGTGGAGACTTACTGTCATCGTGTGAACAGGGAATATTACAAACGGCGAGTCAATAGGGTCATTCATGAGGCCTTGGAGTCTGCAAAGGCAGAGAGAGCCCTACTTCCTCTTACTGGCACCAAAAACAGTCTCAACATCGGTCTGGGCGGTATTGTGCACGAGATCGTAATCCCAGGAAGCTTTCTCTCCGTCAAAATTGGCATGTACGATTTCACTCCCAAGGAAGCATCTGACACCGTAGAATCCATTATGAAAATCCTGGGATTGAGGCCCAATGTACGGTTCTTGAATCCTATGAGGCAGAACTCATGTTTAAAAGCAACGAAGAGGCAGAAAGGCCTACAACACCATAAGCACAAGGTTCCCTGATGTCAAACCTAAATGGAATCAGATCAAGCAAAAGAACGACAGCATTTCCCTTCGCTTTTACTTGGCAGTCTCTTCCAAGTTAAGCTCTGTGATAACGACATTAAAAACTTTGTGGCGAGCCTATTGGGGGAAAAATTGAGGGGGTAAGTTTTCCACTAATAATTTGTCCCTAATTTTCTTTGTTGCCTATTTGATTAGATATAATTGCATCCTTTTGCTTATGATGAAACATACCAACGTGTTAATTGTCTATCCAACATTGGAGCCTATCGATGAGATTGACCACTAATAACTTCACCCTGCGGCTCCAACATTGAAAGTTGTACACAACCTTAACACCCTGAGCCATCGTACCATTAGCTAATAAAGCAAAATTTCACATTGCGGGTCACAAACGACACCTAGGTAGAGGTCATTAGAGATATAAACATAGAAATAACATTTTTATTATTAAATGCATTCCTCAAGAGTAAAAATATATATTCCCTTCAACAGCTGAAAGTCCTTTCCTATTTTAGGTATATAAATAGATAAATACCTACTTTACTTCTTTATCATATACTACTTTTTCCTTTTAAATTTATATATATAGCGTCGTATATATATATATATATATATATATTTGTCTTGAATTTTGCGGCTATATACAAAGCGCTACAAAGCTCGTATCTGACAATATTGTACATCATTTGAAAGGTCTACATGACATACAAAACCTATGCATGATTAATTATGATATTGCGTTCAACAACTATAGACGTATAAACATGGAGTTCACTATCGTCGAAATTCGCGTTATTTTTAAGTTTGCCTTCGTATTAAAGTTTGACATTGTCAGTTTTTGGGGTATTTTCCACAAAATGACGATTTCAATAGTATCTTGCTTAATTTTGAATGTATATAAAGAACAAAAACTAATTTGGAATTTTTGAGATCATACCCACATTTTCCTTTAAATTGTTTGAAAGTATCATATACATATTGAGGACATAAGAGGCGATCAAATGACGTTTTTTTACTACATACGTTTATAACATAACTTTTCTGTCCGTTGAGGAGACACTTCCCATTATTCGATTTAGTTTAAACTTTCACAGATGATCTCTATGCACTAGGATAAAATCCATGCTATCAAATCTGAAATACGTGAAATAAGAATCACCTTAAATGTATATATTATATATATATATATTAGGGCTGTTCTTATTTTTCAAAAGTTTGAAATGTTAGCAACATTGTGGATTTTCTGTTTCTTGGTGATAAAAGAAGACGACATACAAAGTTTGAACAAAATCGGTCAACATTACGAGGTCGCGCAACAAGGTCAAAGTTTTAAAAATTTAGTAAAATAAAGTTTTCCGCAAATTTCTTCAAAATGGTGGACGTTACAGACTTCAATAATATTATTAATTTAAAGGAAATCTAATTTACTACCAGACGTATGTTTGATGTTTTTTAATAAAACAAAGTTTTCAGTAAAAACAAAGGAAATAATGGAGTGTGTATTGTTAGCTTATTTCATAGCTTTTTGTATCAATTAACTTCACTCGCCTGTAGAAGATGACTTGTTCGCTTCAGAGTAAAATAGTACTTTTAAGTTTAGTAAAACTTTGATGATAAATCCAAAAATGACCTTGGTTGCATTCTATCAATTCAGAATTCAGTACAATCTGAGTTTACTTCATATGATTCAGAGCCTGTATTGACCTATAAGAAATCGATTATGAAAAAAATAAAAAATAATGTGTTTCTTAGATTTGCGTCAAGGTATCCTCTCAAAATTTTACTTTGTCTCTGACGCATTTATAATCCATTATATGCGTCATTTTGTACGGGAGATAGGCTTTTTTAATTTACATATAACTCTACTTATTAAATTGACATGATTTAGTATACCAAAATATTAAAGCTGGTTAACCAAGCTTTCATTTGATATGTTTGGTGTTCAAAAATCGCTATACTTTAAGAGATATAAGCAAATACATTTTCCCCCAAAAATTGATCTTTTGATATGAGAATATACAATTACCATCTGGTACTGCTGTTAGTGTTACCTGGATAGGAAGAAAAAAGAAGGGAGAGAAGTGAGGCAAAATACTCCATCCCTTCTCTTTCTATCCAGGTAACACTAACAGTATTTTTTTTAGAAAGGAAACTTGTCCCATGAAAATTAAAAATCTCGACGAACGATAAGGAATTTTCCTTATCATCGTCAAAAACTTTGTCGTTCATCGTTCGTGAACGACAACAAATGAACGATAATCAACAAGTCTTATATATTTATATTCATATTAATCAGACTTGTTGACGTTCGCGAAGTCGTTCACCATAAGTTATCGTTCATCGACATTTTAAATGAAATCGTTTGTCGTTCGTCATTCTGAAAAAATTGACTTTTTCTTAAAGGAAATCTCTCCAAAAAGTAGAAAAATATTTTTGGGCGGCAAAAACGAACGACGAACGATAGGAACTTTTGTTGTCGTTCGACAAAGTTTTCGTCGTTCATCGTTCGTGAACGACGAACGATTACAAATGAACGACAAATCAACAAGTCTGATATATATATATATATATTTAAGCAAACCAATAAAGTAAAATACAGCATATTTTCTCTATCCAGAAAAATTGTAATGAAGAATATAATACATATAAAATAATCGAAAAACTAATGAAAATGCACAAACATAAACATCAACTTATACAATTATCATTTATATCTCGTGATGAAGTCCTTGAAATAGGAATGGACGCGACGTGTCGTGTTCTTTCGGGTAGTGTTGTTTCTACTTTCATGATGTCCTCAGACTTTTTGTGTTTCCCCTATCACTTTCTTCTTTAATCTGGGATCTATGGCTTGCTACGTCATCCATCTCAATATTAAATTCCAAATTGATCTTGATTTGCCCGTTACCCATTTTTGACGAGCAAATCACTCCATGGGGCTTCACCCTCACAAATTTTTCGACAGCAAGGTCTCCTTCTGATTGATTTTGGGGGGACGTGGGGGATTTTTTGGCATCAAGAAATTATTTAAGGTATTCTTTTCAAAGAATCCTCTGATGGTGGCCAAGTATAAGAAAATGAATTGTTGGATAGGTTTTTTAAATTTTTTGGACGCCATGGTCTTTATTTTCATGTGTTTCCTTTGCGCCAAATTGTTCCCGGAGGGCTTGCATTTTGAAATTAATGATTACCGCCCCCCCCCCCCCCCCCCCAATGTTCACACGAAGTATAGTCCTTGAGACCATTATTGCTAAGAATCACTAAGAGTACCCTAAAAACACTTCTTCCAAGGCTTGATTACCTCCTTTTCGCTCTCTTGTACGACTTCTCTCCATATGGCGATCCTCCTGGGCCGCGGTATACAATTTGTCCATTTACGTATTCATTCCGATGTAGGTCCAAAATAAGATTGTCGATACAAAGGATGAACAATAGTTCATAACACGGGTCTCCTAGGCGAACGGCCCTCCTATTGAAGAAAATATCTTTCTGCCCCCGTAATTTACCAAAGTTAGACTATTTGCGCGAGAGTAACAGCAACCATTCGAAAAAAAAAATCTCCAAATCTCAGTTATATAGTGTACGGATGATATATTTGTGTGAAAGTGTGTCAAAAGAGAAGTCAATGGCCATAATTGAAATACCCATTCTGGCTCGAGATGAGTGTAAAGTGAAGAGTATTTGTTCCATTTGTCGTTCTTTTAAAAATCCAAATTGTGTTTTATGAATTATTTTAAGTATAACTTTTTTAATACGAATAGAAATATAAGTAATTTTTTTTTTGGAAACATAATTTGCATTGTGAGAGGCCGTAAGTTTTTCAGATATCTTATTTACCCAGCATTTAACAACTCTTGCTATTAAGCTATTTTAAATACTGTTCATAATCCATATTTTCAATCCATTTTGCAGTGTACAATATAGTGATATAAAAGAAAAAACTCCTACTTCGGTGATGTTATCCTAGAGACTTATAGCATTCTGCATGGTGATGCTATTTATGAAAGCTCACCTCGGCTCTTGCACGCACTCGAGGCTTTGGACGTGGAGTGCGACGCGTGACCACTGAGTCTGAGTTAACACGGGTCAACAATTCCTTGAGATGCACCTGGAAAGTTTCAAACCGAGTAACAATGCTTCTACGTAATTCCATTCAGTCAATGTTAAGGTAAGTTAAAAATATATTTAATGAGTTTTTGTTCTTTGAAGAATATTTTTTCCCTGAGATCCCCTAAAAGTGCTTCCTATAATTAATATTAATAGACAATATAGCACGGGTCCATTCAAAGGAAATTGTATGGATCGAGGCCCTGAGAAGTTTCAGTTTTTTAAAATGTTATATTCTTAATATTATCTCACAACCACGACGAGTGAAGTTATTTTTGCTTATATTTTTAAATACACTCCCCTCTTTTTTCAATCAATCATGTTGAATGAAACTCTTTTTATCCACTCAACTCAGTTTTTGCCAACCTGAGCCATTACTTTGTGTGTTAGAGACTCAAGTGCTGTTGAACTCCGAGAAAATTGTGTCGTCTATATCTGATAAAAATCTCTTTATTTCTAAGACACTTATGAAGAGCCCTTTTATATATGACGTAATAAATTTTAGCCTCGGAATTCATTTAGTGCTGTTAATTAGATGCTAATCAGATATTGAAGGAACCATATATTAATTTAGATATTAGTGTCCAATCTCACCTTTAGTTAGTAGTAGTAAAGCATCAAAGGAAAGTGAGGCATCGAAAGCATAGAAGTTCTGCTTTCTGATAAAAGAAGTGGCCAGATGAGCAACCTTGATACCTCATACCATGGGCGACATAGAGTGCCAAAATCAGGACTGGGTGAGCTGAATATCGGGTTATTTGTGATTAGTAATGCCACCACGTCACCCTCCATTTTCCATGATATGCAATATGCAGTCTCACTATTTCTTAAGTTCTTTCTGTTACTGTCTGCTCCAAACTGTAGTAGAGGAGAAGAGTGATTAAATACCCGATGATATTCAGTGACTTGGGCATTTCTCTTTGACTCCATAGTCATCTTTACGGCATTTCTGTCTAAAACCGAAAAATCAAGTTATGCTATAACTTTTAGATGCAACTACTACTTTGTTGACAATTCAACTAGCTTAAGAGGATTTATTAGCATATGTTGCTAGCTGAGACGGAGAGAAATACTTGTCCTATATTATAACGATTCGTGCATGTAGGTCCCCCAGACAGAATGTATGATATTTATATATTAAATCCCCTTGCCTTCCTAGAAATGTCGAAATAACTGAACAACGAGAAGAATCCAGAGTTACGTACTCCGACAAAAATCTTCATTTCCCCCTCGAGGAGTCTATACAACAAATTTTACACAAGCCATCGAATTTTTAGAAGGTAAGGTATTATTTCTAATATTTAACATAGTCTTTATAAGAGTTTTGTTATTTATAATTTTGAATATTTCACAAAATATATGTAAAATGGTAATTCAATTCTTTTAAGAATCAGATATAACTATAAAACAGGGATGTTTATTTTTCTTCTTAATCTCGAACTATATTTCTCTTTTCATCTGTATTGTGTGGTTGGCAAATATGATCATTATATTAGAACAGATAGATTACCCTTTTCGACAACTAAGACAACTCCTCTGTAGGTTAAAAAAGAGATAAAATGCTGCTTCACTTTCTTAATAAGCGATCCTGAGCCATGTAGAGGAGACCATGACCAATAAATGGCTGGCAATAGCATTTTTGCCCAGTAAAACCATAACAAATTCGGCGTATTTGATTAATTCATCAAGTAATTGAAGCAATTTGTTTTTTTATTCATCTGAATCCTTAAAGTCAAATATGATAATATTATAACAACCTGGAAATGGAACTCCCTCCTTTTTATGTCAAAGTTTAACTACCTTTGTAAAGAAAAGGGGAAAGGAGGGAGTTCCTAATAGAAGAAATCCCTCTTTTTCCCTTTCAATATGCAGGGAACCGCACGTGAGGCTATGCAGGGAACACTATAACAACTTGAAATGGAACTCTCTCCTTTTTATGTCAAAGTTTAACTACCTTTGAAAAAAGAAAAGGGAAAAGGAGGGAGTAGTTCCAAATAGGACTCCAGGTTCATGCACTCATCCCTGGTCAAGCATAGGTTATATTTCCGATGTGTTTCAATCACAAAATTAAGTAATGCAACATGAAAAAAAAAGGTTTGTTGGGAATGAAGAAATCCTTTTAAATGGTTCTTTGAATACAAATGAACATCTAAACATAAGAAAAAAACACTATTCTAATTATTTTAAAGCCTAAGAAATGAGAAATACTATGTCCAAGAAACCCGAATTTAATGAATACCGAATTGAAATGAAAAGCAAATACTTATCATTACATGATATTCTGGGAATTTAAATAATAACTTGGACTCTTGACATATTTTTTTTTACAAAGCAACGGATTCAGATATAGCTAACATGCCATTATTGAACACCTCTCTCACAGGCCAAATCAAGCTCAAGTAGCCAAAAGACCAATCACAGTTATGTCTGCAGCATGCTAAGAATAAACTGGATAAAGCTCTAGACATGGATATGTTTGACCAAGGAGTACTAAAGAGTACTCTTTGGTACTCTTTAGTACTCCTTGGTTTGACAAACACATATGTCAAGATTAATTATGCCAGCTTTAGTTCCGAATGAGATTTCAATTTAAACACAAAACTATGTAAGAAATATTTTATTAAATTAGGAAAACATATATTACTACTTTTTTCAGTTAGGTTAGACTACTGAGTTACACTAAATATATTTAATTTGATTGGATAAGGGTAGGGCTGGGCAAATCTGGAGTAATATAGCTTTTAAAGCCAAAATATCTGGAACAAAAACTACGAAATATGCAGAAAAAATGATAAAGTATGAGAATAAATTTTCTTTTAGTATTTACAGATTTTTTTATTTCATATATTATTAATAATATATTAATATATATTAATAATAAAGAGATTGTGTGACTAATTAACAATAAAATACATAAATAAATATCAATAAAAGAGTTGCAGGCTTACAAGGCATGATTACATTGGCGAATCAAGATGTCGTGTACAAGTTCTTCCGTCAGACTGCCAATGCTGTCTTAGGTTTAGAAAACACCCTCTTGCAGTCCACAGTGGTCATAAGGGGCGCACTTGAAGAAGCAATAACATTATGTATCAAATTAAGGTCTTTGTTTGCCCCCAGGCTGAAATTCCTAATTTGAGTCCCATTTTTTACTTAAATTTCAAAATGCCACTTAAAATATCGTCCGAAAAAAGGTTTGGCCTTTATGACCTGTTTTTGAAAATTAGGATTTTCATCATTTTTAATTGTTCAAGCCCAGTTATCTTCATGCAAAGTAAGAATAGCCGCAAACGTCAGGATTATTTATTTTTCTAGTATGTCAATGCATTTCAAATCAGTTTTGTAATTTCAATATCTTTCGTACAATTCGAAAAAATAGGCTATATATTTCAAAAGTTGATCATTTTTAGTGTTCTATTTAAGCAGCTATATAATTTTTGTTTCAAGTTTATTGACTATAATTAATATATAATATATATTTCGTATATGTCAATGCATTTCAGAACAGTTTTTTATAATTTTGATATCTGGGATGAAAGTAAAGAAAAGATCAATTTAGTATGGCCGATATTTAATATTGATCATATATGAAAAATATTTTTTAGGTTGCGTTAGCTATAATTGTGATTTGTTACGAAGAAAAAAAAAACACGTTTGTCTTTTTATTTGAATGGAATTCTCTAAGAGTTTCTTAAATAATCTGAATCTCATTTTTCAAATCACAGTAACATGTTTTTTTCTTGATAACAAATCACAAAATATATATATAAATAATAATAATAATAATATATATAATAATATTATATAAATATATATATCTATACTAATAAAAAAATATTCCGTTCGTTCGTTTGTTCGTTCGTTTCCCTTGATCTCCCGAACGGTTTCATTAGATCTTTACAAATTTTCAGTGAATAGTTTTGAGAGCTCAGGGAGTGTTTTAGTGGGGTCGTAAAATCCCGGAAAATTAGTCATCGTCATGTTTATTTTATTCGCCAAAACGTTTTTTGCTCATTTTTTAAAATTGCCAAGTTAGATTTTGATCAAATTTTCTGTGATGAGACTGAGGTAGTAAGACGTTTTTTTTTATTTTTTGGGTATTTACTGGAAAATTCGTTTTCTATATGATACTTAAAAAAAAGTTTTTTTTCTGCCCCTGTCTTGCCCCCGAAATTTAGTTTTTTTTTTTAATACAACTTTTTATAATACAACATGGCGCTATTCAAATTTTAATGCCAAGAGATGGAAAGTGATGTCATCAATTTTAACTTTTCTTGATGAAGATATGAAATTGCAGTCCCTCTTAAGTTTTTGCTGTTTTCCCCCATCAACGGAGATCAAACAAATACTCTGATATTCAGCGCTACCATATGTACATATATTCAGCACTCTATGTTCCCTGTGAAATGACTTAAGAAATAACTTATTTTTATGAAGCTTAAATACCCAGCCTTAAGGAATAAAAAACGGAAAAAATGGCAATGAAGTCCCAATGATAACTTTTAAGAAACTGATTTGAAAATAAAGTCACATGCGATGATTTCACTGAAATTATTTGTGTGATTTTTTTATGAAGTTTAAATTCCCAGCCTTAAGGAATACAAAACGGAAAAAATGGCAATGAAGACCCAATGACAACTTTTTAAGGAAATTATTTTAATATGAAAAGTCACATGCGATGATTTCACTGAAATTATTTGTGTGATTTCTTTTTTATGATGTTTAAATTCCCAGCCTTAAGGAATACAAAACGGAAAAAATGGCAATGAAGACCCAATGACAACTTTTTAAGGAAATGATTTTAATATGAAAAGTCACATGCGATGATTTCACTGAAATTATTTGTGTGATTTCTTTTTTACGATGTTTAAATTCCCAGCCTTAAGGAATACAAAACGGAAAAATGGCAATGAAGACCCAATGACGACTTTTTAAGGAACTTTTTTTAATATGAAAATCACATGCGATGACATCACTAATTTATTCGTATGATCTTTTTTCTATTCCAAAGACTATTATCAAGTTGGAAATCCCGGGCAGCGCCGGGTAACATTTGCTAGTATATACGAGTATGATCAAAAAGTATCCGACTTTTGGTTTTATTGGTCAAACGAACACAGCTATGGGGGCGGGACTTGCTGTGTGGTTGGGAGCATGACTACTGCTCATGCTCATTTTTTTCTACAGCTCCAATACAAGTCAGTCAGCGTCAGGCCATTCATGATTGAACAGGTGCAAGTGAGTGTCGTCGGATTTTATTTTCTTTAAAATGTCAGAAAAAGTCGAACAGCGTTATTGCATAAAATTTTGTTTTAATCTTGGTGATTCGCAAGTGGAAACAATTCGCAAGATTAAAAAAGTGTTTTGGAAATGAAGCGATGGGCACCACACAGATAAAGGAGTGGTACAACCGCTTCAAAGATGGCCGCTTGTCAGTTGAAAGTGAACCACGCTCAGGGAGGCCCTCAACATCGAAAAACGATGCCATCATTGATCAAGTGAGGAACCTGGTGATGCAGAACCGCCGAATCACGATCAGAGAACTTGTAGACGAGGTGAATATTAGTTTTGGTTCCATTCAATCAATTTTTGCTGTTCGACTTTTTCTGACATTTTAAAGAAAATAAAATCCGACGACACTCACTTGCACCTGTTCAATCATGAATGGCCTGACGCCGACTGACTTGTATGGAGCTGTAGAAAAAAAATGAGCATATTTTTGCACGTACTCTCCCAAAAATATTGATCTTTTGATATTAGAATATACAATTACCACTTGGTAACTGCTGTTAGTGTTAGCTGGATAGCAAGATAAAGAAAAAAGAAGGGAGAGAGTATTTTGCCTCACTTCTCTACCTCCGTTTTTTCTTTCTCTTTCTGCCCTAATATATATATATATATATATATATATATATATATATATATATATATATTATATATATATATATATATATATATATATATATACATATATAAAAATAATCCGTTCGTTCGTTTGTTCGTTTCCCTGTATCTCCCGAACAGTTAAACATTAAATCTTGACGAATTTTCCGTGAATAGTTTTGAGTGCTCAGGGAGTGTCTTGGTGGGGTTGTCAACTCTCGGAAAATTCGTCATCGACATGCTTATTTTTTCGCCAAAACGTTTATGCCGATTTTTTAAAATTGCCAATTTAATTTTTCCCACATTTACTGTGTATAATCTGAAGGTAATAAGACATTTTTTTGTTTTTATTGGGATTTTACTGGAAAATTTGATTTCCGTAGGATTACTTAAAAATAAGTTTCTTTCTGTCCCTGAATATCCCCCCAAATTTAGGTTTGTTGAAAATAACATCTTTTTATAATGCATCATCGCGCTATTCAAATTTTAATAATGCCAAGAGTTGGAGAGTGATGTCAATACCCAACCTTAAGGAATAGAAAACGGAAAAATTGGTAATGACGACTTTTTAAGGAACTACTTTTCATAAGAAAATAACATAGACACGCTATGAATGACTTTAAAAAACTTCTTTTTACGATGGTTAAATTCTCAGCCTTAAGGAACAAAACGGAAAAAATGGCAATGAAGAACAAATGACAACTTTTTAAGGAACTGATTTTAATATGAAAAATCACATGTGATGACATCACTAAAATATTTGTATGATTTTTTTCTATTCCAAAGACTATTGTCAAGTTGGTAAATCCCGGGCAGTGCCGGGTAACATCCGCTAGTATATATATATATAAATATATATATATATATATATGCGTGTGTTTATGATTTTATATATTTATTATATGATTATATATATATATACAAATGTGTGTTAATATCTTACTTCTCATGACTAACCATTTCAAAAATAGCTGTTTATTCCTGCATAGGAATATGAATAATGAATATTAGCTTTATTTTTAAACACTTATATTTTAAGATTGCTGGATATTTTTTTTTTGTGATTGAAACAAGTTTAATGTCCCTTTATCCCTGTGAATGAAAGTAGTGGAGCTAATGGTAGTCATGCTATACTCACGCTATATTTTCCTTTTTCAGGGACATCCTTTAGCAGACCAAACGTGCCCCTCTTTTTCAATTCAGCAGCTCACATGAAAAAACTTGAGGAAGTAGAGAAAAACTTTGGTGTTGCCATCATTCATGACAAATTCTCTCAACAGTACTCGTTGAAAATCTATGGCAAAGTCCAAGACGCTCTAGCTGCCATGCAGGACATTGATACGTAAGTTTGCATCTTGCTAAAAAATATTGTTCTTATATACCAGGTGTGTAAGTATGAAACCGGAATTTGCCCATAGGTGGCGCTAGATGTCGATGTTGTTACCAACACATCACGTCAGCGGTGTCCTGTTATTGTATTGATATCCAACAAAGATTTCCAACTCACAATAACAAGATTTTCATTCAGTAACATTAGTTTATTAGAGATAAACATGTCGAGTTTTGTGCCAACAAATTACGATTTGCGGACAGCCCTACTTTTCTGTTTTCATCTGAAGAAAACCGCAGCCGAATCGCATCGAATGCTTCTGGAGGCGTTTGGTGAGCATGCTCTCGAGAATCCTAAGCGCAATAAGTCTTGGGTTACTCTGGGTGAACCATCAACATCGACGCCAAGACCAAACCGCTACGGACGAAAGACAATGCTGTGTCTTTGGTGGGATCAGAAGGGCGAAATCTACTACAAGCTGCTGAAACCTGGGGAAACTGTCAATACTCAACGCTACTGACAACAAATGACCGATTTGTATCGAGTTTTGCGTAAAAAACGACCAGTATACCAACAAAGATAACACAAGGTGATTTTGCTGCATGACAATGCACCAGCACACAAAGCAAAACAGGTCCAGGAAACGATAGAGTCGTTCCGTTGGGAGATTCTTCAGCACGCGGCTTACTCACCAGACCTTGCCCCATCCGATTACTACTTGTTTGCATCGATGGGACAAGCACTTGCTGAGCAGCGCTTTACTTCTTACGAAGATGTACGAAAATGGCTCGATGACTGGTTTGCCTCAAAAGAGAAACAGTTCTTTTGGTGAGGAATCCACAAATTGCCAGAAAGATGGGGAAAATGTATAGATAGCGATTGACAATACATTGAATAAGTTAATTTGGATCATATCATTACAATAAACGTGTTTTTTCTGTACAAAAATTATATATATATATATATATATATATATATATATATATATATATATATATATATATATATATATATATATATGTGTGTGTGTGTAGCGCGAAGGAGGAGGATAAATGACAACTCTTGTAGTTCTTGAGAAAGAATGTATTTATTTGACCCTTGCCTGGTGCTGATATAGCTGCAGGCAAGAGTACTCAAGATTAAGAACCGTTGAGGTGTGAGATAAGGAGTGGAAGGTTGGCCTGCTGATAGTAATCAGGTCAATCCGCTATATATATATATATATATATATATATATATATATCAGAGCTGCGACTACCGAATGTAAATCAGTATTCGATAATTCCGACGGTAGATTTCAAATACGGCACCGATTATACGAAATTCGGTAGAAACTACCAAATACAGTACCAATTGACAATCGGTACGTTATGTTTGAAAGTATGACTTTTGTGACATTCACTTAGAGACATAAAGATAAGGAGAGCTTATTCCCTTCAATAGCAGAGAAACATCGTTCAACTGTCGCTTTGCCCAACATAAACAAAGTATTTTTTTTTTTCAAATCTCCTTTATTATTTAGAATGTTATATAAAAAGTATATATAAATAAAATAAACATTATAGTTTATAATAAAATATCTAAATAAAAGGCGTTACAATAATAACATCACAAGAGCTGATTAATTAAAATGTTTCATTATTCTATTCAAAATTTTAAAATATCTCTTCGACTTTGAAGGGTAAAACTTGATGATGTTTCCAGCACTTATCCATGAATCATTGGTGTCGGATGGAATCTTGAGGCTGAAGGCGGTATATCGGGCGGCAGCAGAAATCATCGCGGAACGAAGGATTTTGGGGTTTAAGATTTCCCTTTTGATAAACAGCTCGCAATGTATGCTTTGCAATTTAACAAAGAAAACTCGATTGCCTTGCTTTTGGGAGAGCGGAATCTATTGTTTTTTGAAAGCCCAAATAAAACTGTTGCTTTTAGATACTTATTGGCAACGTTCTCCAAACCCTTCAAATTGATGGACAGGAACTTTTTTAAGGTAGCAACAAATGGACAGTCGACAAAAGCATGCTCTACGTCATTGTATAGTTTGCCGCAATTTAAACAATGTGAATTGAAGGATATGCAGTCGGCCGATATCTGCAATTGAGCCGTGAATTTCTTGTCATCGTATATTCTTGTTATAGATGCAAATATCCTTAATCTCCAATTTTCCGGGAGAGACAATCTTTTTAAATGGGCGTTGGCTATTGTAATTTGCAATACGTCATCGTAAATTGATATTTGGATATAAGTAGATTATATGTTGTTTCATAAAAAATGAACAAATATTTGAATGAAATTTACGTTTCGTTTTTCTAAGTACTAAGGTAAAAGTGGAAGCGCTCCCTTGTGTGAAGAACTTGAACTTTGCAAAATGAATAAACGACTACAACTTATAGTATTATAGAGCAGATACATAAATCTACATACAAAATAAGCACATGCTATGCATTGAATACTAGAGTACCTGAAAGTGCATTTAATATCGGACAATAAGAGACAGTAAACGAAAAAAATTATATAGCCTTCCATTTCCTACAAAATCCAAGAATATATGTAATTTATATAAGATTAATATATATGAAATTTCAACTAATATCTAATAAATTATAACAAATTATTTACTTAATTGTCCTTTGTTATAAATTGTCCGATATTAAATGCATATGAAGTCACAGACCAGATACATAAATAATTTTTTCACTCATTCTTATCTACCGTACGAATATCGATCGATACTGTAGATATATAATAAATCTACCGAATACCGATATAAATCGGTAGAAGCTATATACCAAATACCGAACCGGAGGTAGATTTTTCTGCCTAATTCCAGCTCTGATATATGTATATATATATATGTTATATCTTCTGGAAATAATACCTTTTCATCCAAATTGAACTCCCTTCCTTGAAATTTTTCTTAAAAATATTATTTGTAAACTAATCTATCCTAAGGATTGGAATGTTATTAATTATAAACAATACCACAGGTACTATAATGTTTATTTATGTAATTTTACGCATTCTACTACTATTTTACTATTGTATTTATGTATACTCTACAATTTTAAATAAAGACCTTAAAAAAAAAAAAAAAAAAATACCACAGGTCCAATGTACATTTGAATTTCATAAAATAATTAACTCTTGCATTTTGAGTAATATATACAGGGTGGTGAGGTCTAATCCGGTGGGTTTTCAGGACAACTTGCAACTAGGAAGACATATCATTCGTACAGTTGATTTTTTGAGCCGACACCATCAGCAACAACACTCAGGTTTCTAAGCAAAAAGTTGGGATCGACAGAAACAGGGTTGTTGAGCACAAGCAGCACCTGAAGTATGCCAAGGACCTCGTTTTGTTGTCGACAGGGCATCATCCACTTCCAGC
Source organism: Caligus rogercresseyi (assembly GCA_013387185.1). Classification (NCBI taxonomy): domain Eukaryota; kingdom Metazoa; phylum Arthropoda; class Copepoda; order Siphonostomatoida; family Caligidae; genus Caligus; species Caligus rogercresseyi. The sequence continues at coordinate 2,281,816 of CP045891.1, forward strand.
AGCGCATGCAAGAGCATAGCCCAGACTTCATCAGTCATCTTGGAGCACGATCCCAGCAGGTCCATCAGGGATGTCATGGATGTTTCTCACATAACTTTGTTGACCCTTGTAAATGAGGATTTGTGTTGTTGCAGTTAGAAATTCTCGGTTGGCCAACACCTTCGACTTCGTCCCCAAGACCCAATAAGGTCCTCTCCTGACTTGAATCCTTTGGACGATTTTTTTAAAGGCTATCTTGAGTGACACACCAATCGACTGTCTCACGACAACAAAGTCACCCTGATTAATTACATCATGCTGCAGGCCATGCAGAGTCTCGGTAGCCTGAGGCCTTCTTTTGCGACAGGGTCCAGCGTGTCATGGAGGAAGAAGGAATGGATGAAATAAGCAAATTTACACATCTGTATGATAATTTTAGTGTCTAAATCATTTTTTAAAACCAAAATGAATTATTTTGTGTATATTTTAACTTAGAGAAGAAAAAACGCCGGATTAGATCTTTATACCCTGCATAATAGTTGGAAATATGTTTTTCCCAAAAATCATGACATTTAATATTTAAATAAAGTATATTTTTAAAGATTATCTTATTGATACTTAAAAAAAAAGATTCATAATGAAACCTTCCGCCACTAAAATTGGGTAGAGATTTATTTATCTGCGACATTTTTATTTCCTAAACGACAAAATTTCCCATGCTTAGGCGTTCGATATCTATAATTACGGTTCCTACAGTTGGTACTCATATATATTTTTATAAATTTTATACTTAGTTTACATATTCAGCGTTCCCTTCTATATTATTCAAAGATATTTGGTTGGCATCACAATTCTAAAAAATCATTTTGGTCTACGCCATCAGGTTTCTGGAGAACGCTGAGACAACTGTGACGGATATTGATTTTAGCAGAAAGAGTGGAATGTCGGGCTTGCTTCTTGAGCTTCTAAAAACCTACGGCACAAATTTTCACAAATGACCCAAAAAGAGGAATCGATAACGTGAAAGTTCTTTTTTCCACGGGGATTGTTCGCATTTCAGGGGATAAAGCTGCTGTGATAAAGGTATGTATTATTTTTGGCAAGGTGTGTCATGGAGAATAAGGTTCCAAATAAAGATATAGCGACATATTTTTGCTTTATTATTGCATTAGAGGGACGTAAGGATGATATATATATATATATGGTGCACACGCAAATTGTGCTCAATTGACCTAAAGTTCAATATTTACAAATGTTACCTAAACGAATGAAATAATATATTGAGATAAATTGTGTATTAGGATTTGTCTCTAATGTATTAGTGCCATTTTCTAGCCGACATTTTGTTTGCGCACAGGTAAGGCCATATTCGACCTTGATTTTTAGTATGGCAAAAAAAGTAAGGTTGATTATTTCTGAAAGCTTCTTAGAATATCAGGGCATTTAATTATTAAGTGATTGTGTGCATTTGAAAATTATAGTATTAATTATAAGGCAACTGTATTAACAAATACTTTGATTTTTACTGCATCAGAGAAGTTTCTATATTTTGGAATATATATACCGGGTGCGGGACAGAAATTGCAACACTTACAAAAATACAATTGAGATTACGAGAGGTTTCGAACAAAATGTTCCGCTAAATCACTTCAGTAGCAGTGTTTATGTTTATGCTCTTATTTTATTATAATTTTCCTCTGAGAATAAGCAGAGAGATAGAACGAGACCGTAGAGTTCAAGTGTTGACGCTTCTTGGCGCGGGTAAGACTCCAACTGAGATTGCGAAGCAAATGAACGTGGCAAGATCGACCATTTACCGCCTCAAGAAGAAGCTGGACATTAACCAAGGATCGAGAGGAAATCTGGGAGTGGTAGTAAGTACAAATTGGAACCACAATTGATTTGTGATGTGATCCATAGGGCTCCAACCACCAGCATGAGAGCTCATGCCAAGGACCTTGGTGTTGATGAGAGTACGGTCAGGAGGGCTGTCAAGGAGTGTGGGGGCAAGTCCCTAGTGATGTTGGAGCAAGGAGAATATAAATAAGGTGAGTCAAAGAGGAAATCTTTGACTTATGCTCTTGATCAAAAGGAAGAATTATGTGACGTCACAAATGCTACAATTACAAAATATTATTTTTTAGTTCTATGATTTAGTAATTATTTCTCAACTTTATCTTTCAATTGAAAATATTTCATTACAATATTGTTCTGTGCTAGTGTACAGAACCCATGTTGCATGAAAAATTTGTTAAGTAAATGATTTATCATTAGTATTCATTATTTTAAGTAATTAGCAAATAATAATTTCAAACAATAAAAATAATTTATAAACTCACGATTTTCATTTATTTCAAGAAATTTATAAATCACAATAATAGAATTCTACATATGTACATATAAAAAGGGGGAACATAAGAATATGAATAGAATTACGCTAATTAGTAACCTGGCCTATGTGTTTAAGTTTTCACTAGCATTTTTCAGTTTAAGTAGCTTATTAAGAAAATTGACTCGAATCCGAATTCTTTTTTTTTTACAAAAGCAATAATAATTTCTTTTGACCAATTTGGATATAAATTGATAAGTGGCTTAAAAATTCTTAGAAAAACATGGGGTCTTTATCGATTGCGTCTTGATGGCTATTATGAAAAAAATGGATATGATTTTCTAAGAGGTGGCAGAATTTCAAAAATCGGGAGAAGGGGCGGTAGTAACTCAATCCAAGGACTTTGTGTTTCTTCAAATCCTTCAATGTTACTCGTCTGTTTCCCCAAATGTGGGTGGAGGTCTTTAAACTTCCTGAGTATCCAGCAATATAGGAGAGACCCTCGTTGGAACAGTCATTGGAATTTTTCCTGTGTTTGCCGACTAGGCAGAGGAAGGAGTTTCCGTGAGCGCAAGTACTCAAAGGCCCGGGTACATATGCTCCGTAGAATGAGGGCGGTAGTTACATCTTCTTTTGAGTAGCCACGAATGAATTTTGTCAAAGGATTCATTAAGCTTTTTTTAAATCGCTGTGTAATTATTTTCCAATGAGGTTCTAATTAAAGTTTCCTTAAAGTGTTATGAGCTAAGTTTGAGTCACTTAGCTTTGTAGCAGGACAGCTTCATTTTCGTGACTGAGAGTTCCTTATTCCTTCTCACTAGTCAACTCACAATTTTTTTTGTTCAAGGGCTTCTTGACGAACCTGTCTGAAGGACTTGGACACACTTGAGGAGGGTGATCCAGGGATGAAGAGTGAAGGAACAACTTGAGACTAAAGCTTCTTCCTATTCTTCCAGCCTGAATATTCCTTTGGAAGTCATCTGGAGTAAAATGACGATCGCAGATCTTCGCATTCTTTAGGCCGATTCGTCGGATCTTCTGCATCCACAGATGTTGGATATTGGGATCCCTCGTCGGAAGTGCAAAATATTATGCATCTCGAGGATTAGAGCAAGAGGGGATGGCACAAACACCATTACTTCCTCGAGAATATCGCATTTTCGCTTTACAATACAAACTGAACTAGAATTCAAGCGTAGCACTTGTGATATCACAACAAAATAGTCAGCTGTCGCCCTGCAATGGCCTACGTCGATTCCCATTGCCTCACCTTATTTATATTCTCCTTGTGTTGGAGAGACCATTAATGACATCTAAAATCAAAGTGACTCATCTCCAACGTTGCAAGGGTCTGATCAATGACCTGAAATCTGCACCAGCTGGAAGGATCATCATGTTCTGTGATGAAAAGACCTGGACTGTGGATCCGGTCAGAAATAAAAGAAATGACCGGTTTGTGGCCTTTGAAGATGTTAATGAAGACCTTAGAACAATTACCACTACCAAGCATCCAGCCTCAGCCATGTCTCTGGGCTTTGTGGCATCATCAGGGGATACAATGCCATTGATTTGGTTTCCCCGAGGGTTTTGCTTGAATGCTGACACGTACATTGAAAAGCTGCGCACCAAACTTTTGCCATGGGTTGTGGCAACATTTCCAAAACTAAGAAGTGGTGCTCCAACAGGATGGAGCACCAGCTCATACAGCAAAATCCACCCATAATTTTTATCAGAGAACATCCCATTTTGGGATAGGGAAAAGTGGCCTCCATGCAGCCCTGATGTAAGACCTTTGGACTTTTCTTTTGGCCGCATGTGCAGGCCAGGGCCTGCAGAATCCGTCACCCAATATTGAAGCAATGAAGACCTCCGTTCATGAACACTGGGATGGAATGGACGCTTATTACATACGGTCTGTTTTTCAGGCCTTCAAGTCCCGTTTGGAGGCTGTTGTTGCTGTTAAGGGCAGATATATAGAATTAAAAAAAAATAAGAGTTGTATTAACGTTTTTAATTTTTTATAATTTTCTGATCGAATCCTTTTAACTGACACAGAGGGGCGTAAAAAATATACTAGGTAAGTGTTGCAATTCTGTCCCGCACCCGTCTATATACATATATATATATATATATATATATATATATATATATATATATATATATATATATATATATATATATATATATATTAGGGTTGTTCTTATTTTTCAAATGTTTGAAATGTTAGCGACTTTGTGGATTTTCTGTTTCTTGGTGATAAAAGAAGACGACATACAAAGTTTGAACAAAATCGGTCAACATTACGAGGTCGCGCAACGAGGTCAAAGTTTTAAAAATTTAGTAAAAATATAGTTTTCCGCAAATTTCTTCAAAATGGTGGACGTTACAGACTTCAATAATAATTATTAATTTAAAGGAAATCTAATTTACTACCAGACGTATGTTTGATGTTTTTTAATAAAACAAAGTTTTCAGTAAAAACAAAGCAAGAAAGGGAGTGTGTATTGTTAGCTTATTTCATAGCTTTTTTGTATCAATTAACTTCACTCGCCTGTAGAAGATGACTTGTTCGCTTCAGAGTAAAATAGTACTTTTAAGTTTAGTAAAACTTTAGATGATAAATCCAAAAATGACCTTGGTTGCATTCTATCAATTCAGAATTCAGTACAATCTGAGTTTACATCATATGATTCAGAGCCTGTATTGACCTATAAGAAATCGATTATGAAAAAAATAAATAATAATGTGTTTCTTAGATTTGCGTCAAGGTATCCTCTCAAAATTTTACTTTGTCTCTGACGCATTTATAATCCATTATATGCGTCATTTTGTACGCGAGATAGGCTTTTTTTAATGTACATATAACTCTCTACTTATTAAATTGACATGATTTAGTATACCAAAATATTAAAGCTGGTTAACCAAGCTTTCATTTGATATGTTTTGTGTTCTAAAAATCGCTATACTTTAAGAGATATAAGCAAATACGTACTCTCCCCCAAAAATTGATCTTTTGATATGAGAATATACGATTACCATCTGGTAATCTGTTAGTGTTACCTGGATAGAAAGAGAAAGAGAAGGGAGGGAGTATTTTGCCTCACTTCTCTCCCTTCTTTTTTCTTCTATCCAGGTAACACTAACAGCCGTTACCAAATGGTAATCGTATATTCTCATATCAAAAGATCAATTTTTGGGGGAGAGTACGTATTTGCTTATATCTCTTAAAGTATAGCGATTTTTAGAACACCAAACATATCAAATGAAAGCTTGGTTAACCAGCTTTAATATTTTGGTATACTAAATCATGTCAATTTAATAAGTAGAGAGTTATATGTACATTAAAAAAGCCTATCTCGCGTACAAAATGACGCATATAATGGATTATGTATGCGTCAGAGACAAAGTAAAATTTTGAGAGGATACCTTGACGCAAATCTAAGAAACACATTATTATTTATTTTTTTCATAATCGATTTCTTATAGGTCAATACAGGCTCTGAATCATATGATGTAAACTCAGATTGTACTGAATTCTGAATTGATAGAATGCAACCAAGGTCATTTTTGGATTTATCATCTAAAGTTTTACTAAACTTAAAAGTACTATTTTACTCTGAAGCGAACAAGTCATCTTCTACAGGCGAGTGAAGTTAATTGATACAAAAAAGCTATGAAATAAGCTAACAATACACACTCCCTTTCTTGCTTTGTTTTTACTGAAAACTTTGTTTTATTAAAAAACATCAAACATACGTCTGGTAGTAAATTAGATTTCCTTTAAATTAATAATTATTATTGAAGTCTGTAACGTCCACCATTTTGAAGAAATTTGCGGAAAACTATATTTTTACTAAATTTTTAAAACTTTGACCTCGTTGCGCGACCTCGTAATGTTGACCGATTTTGTTCAAACTTTGTATGTCGTCTTCTTTTATCACCAAGAAACAGAAAATCCACAAAGTTGCTAACATTTCAAACATTTGAAAAATAAGAACAACCCTATATATATATATATATATATATAATATATATATATATATATATATATAATATATATATATATATATATATAATATATATATATATATATATATATATATGTGTGTGGTAAATAATGTTTAACAAGACAAAAAATATTTTTTCATTCGTAGGTTGAAGAAGAAATCGACGACATTATTGATGGGTGTCCCATATTGGTTCAAGTATTCAAGTGGATGAGGATAACACTTGTTGCATTTGCTTCATGACACCCTCCAAAAATGACTCATACCGCTTTTCACTTTGCGGTCATCTCATCTGCTTGCACCAGTGCTTTAGAATGCTTATGGTGTCTTCGATTTCCCTCTGAGTTGTCCAAGGGAGGGCTGTGACTCGGAGGGCATCACGGTGATGGACATGTTCGTGGCATTCACCATTGATCCCAATATCAAAAAGAATTTTATGAAGAACTGCTTGGATCACTTCTTGGCTACTGGAGGCGGGAAGAACTGTCCCACGATCAATTGCAATGGGATTTTTATTCCTTTGTTTAGAGAGTGACGATGAAGATAGTCGTGCCACATGTAATGTTTGCCTCAAAGACATATGCCTTAAGTACGTATAGCATCACAAAATAATAAACCCATCATTTTGAATTCAGATCTGTCTTCTCTATTCAAGAGATATTTTTTCTTTTAATAATTATACTGAAAATAATATAATTGTTCCCTATCAACGGCAGTTTTTAAAAACTTGCCTCAAGTCAAGCGGACATACCTCATATAAATTTATGGATATACAAAACTGTTTGTCCTAACTTTAAATCCATTAAACCAAAAATATCTAACCTTGCAGTTCATTGACATAATAAATACGATTGAATATAAACAAAAAAAAGTATCCTAAATTTTATTCAAGTTTTCAATCAAACTTTGACATCATTAATTCATTTGATTAAACCTTAAGTTTCTCGTGATCCCATATTTATCAAATAAATAATTGATTTTATTAATAACACGTTACCTTGTTGATAGAAGATGTATATATAAATATACACCGGATTTAACAATTTAATATTCTGATTATTCTTTTACTTCTCCTCTTCAAAGATGTATGCTGGAGTACCACCAGGATGTTACTTGTGAAGAGAAGAAAGCTGGAATATCCAATGATTTAACGGTAAGAAAATATTGTAGTGGTTGCTGAGTGATTGATACCTAAAATACTCAACTGAATGAGAAAAATGATGAAGGAGTTACCATAATTTTCTATTCATCAATATTTTATGGACGTACAAAGATCTGAAGCTGTCGATATTTGGTAAAAATGTTAAGGAAAAATGTTCAAAGTTGAACGTAAACGTAACGGAGCAGAAACAAATACAAAAAAGTAGAGATTCGTCATAATCTAGCATTATAAATAGCTTGCAAATATAATGGGTCCTATTTCTAAAAAAGAAAAAAAAACATGATAATCAATGATTACTCAAATTAGAAATATATATATATATATATATATATATATATATATATTATTAGGCTGTTCTTATTTTTCAAATGTTTGAAATGTTAGCGACTTTGAGCATTTTCTGTTTCTTGGTGATATAAGAAGACGACATACAAAGTTTGAACAAAAATCGGTCAACATTACGAGGTCGCGCAACGAGGTCAAAGTTTTAAAAATTTAGTTTTCCGCAAATTTCTTCAAAATGGTGGACGTTACAGACTTCAATAATAATTATTAATTTAAAGGAAATCTAATTTACTACCAGACGTATGTTTGATGTTTTTTAATAAAACAAAGTTTTAAGTAAAAACAAAGAAAAAAAGGGAGTGAGTATTGTTACCTTATTTCATAGCTTTTTTGTATCAATTAACTTCACTCACCTGTAGAAGATGACTTGTTCGCTTCAGAGTAAAATAGTACTTTTAAGTTTATAAAACTTTAGATGATAAATCCAAAAATGACCTTGGTTGCATTCTATCAATTCAGAATTCAGTACAATCTGAGTTTACATCATATGATTCAGAGCCTGTATTGACCTATAAGAAATCGATTATGAAAAAAATAAATCATAATGTGTTTCTTAGATGTGCGTCAAGGTATCCTCTCAAAATTTTACTTTGTCTCTGACGCATACATAATCCATTATATGCGTCATTTTGTACGCGAGATAGGCTTTTTTTAATGTGCATATAACTCTCTACTTATTAAATTGACATGATTTAGTATACCAAAATATTAAAGCTGGTCAACAAAGCTTTCATTTGATATATTTTGTGTTCTAAAAATCGCTATACTTTAAGAGATATAAGCAAATACGTACTCTCCCCCAAAAATTGATCTTTTGATATGAGAATATACGATTACCATTTGGTAACTTCAGTTAGTGTAACCTGGATAGGAAGAAAAAAAGAAGGGAGAGAAGTGAGGCAAAATACTCCTTCCCTTCTTCTTCTATGTATTGTCACGCGTAGTCGTTTCTTTGCTTTTGTGTCTTTGCAAAACCAATTTAAACAGTGATACGGTGACTCTTTCTAAAGGATTTTGGGGTCCACAGAGAGGTAACCTTGTCATCTCCCCCTGTGAGCCGCTTCTATTCATTAAGGATAGCGAAGGCCCCGGTTTTCAAGGAATCGATTCGTTTGGATTGTCCGTAGTTATTGCATAACATATTTCATCAATATTTAAGGAGCACACGTAGAGGTAAGGTCTCCTACTCTCTTCAGTGTATAAGTGTCCTATTCGGCATGCCTTCAGTCCCGCCGGATAGGCCTCCTGACTGGCCAGGAGAAAATAATAATATTATATCAAACTTAAAAGAGGGAAATCCCTCTAATGAAGATGAATGCGAGTCCGCGAGAAGAAGAATGGAGCATGTAAACAGTGATGGCTTACAACTTTATTCAGGAGCGGTGAAACAAGGAATGAGAAAAAATAATATCAATGGAGCGTCCCTTGATTGGGATAAGAGATATAAATGGGAAGCTTTTGTCGTGATAATGGAGCAAAAAGAAGATGAATCCTTTAGGGCGGAAAAAGTGAAACATATTGATGTGTATGAAATGGCTCTCCTATTTGGGTTTAAGGAACATGAGCTCGCGGGTGCAAACACAGGAGCAAACAAGCAAACCGGAGCACGGATCATAAGAATCTTTTCCTCGGGTAAAGAAATATATATAACACAGTAAATGAGCCCCTCAAAAGGGACAAATGTTTAATTTGATTGCTAAGAAATATGTATATATAAAGTTACTCTTCTTTAAATTGATTACAACCCATGAAGGTTGTATAACAGTCACTGTTATACACGATTCTTTTTATTCAAAACCTGCACAGATTGAGCCTGAAGGATAAGATCATTCAACATTGACATTACAATCATGAATCAGCATGCCTTTAAAAAGTTGGACATCAAAGGATGGCATGTAGATCTTCGGCCATCAATGTCTGATCATAGGTATATAAATTTCAAATTCGGAAAATACAAACCTATCTCCGAAAAGTCAATTGGGATATATTTAGATCTCAAACCGAAAATGTGTCACTGCCTAAAGTAATTCCCAATTATATCGCCATAGATAAATGTGCAGAATCATTATATGATACAATAATGAAGGCACTCGACATTGCTTGTCCTTTAAGGAAAACAACAGCAACTAAGTCCGTGCCATGGTGGACAAAACATCTTGCAATCCTTAGATATAAACTCAATAAACTCGAGCCTAAGCGTCACTACAGCACACATAGAGAGGAGTACTTAAAAACGAATATCGTACAGCACTCAGAAAAGAGAAGAAAGGGGCATGGAGGCATTTTTGCAGTAAAGCTGCAAATGCTAAAGATATTGCAAAACTGATTAAAATACAAAAACCAATAGAAGACTCAATTGGACTACTAAAAAAAGACGATGGATTTACGCAATCACCTGCTCAATCTTTATTAGTACTTGTGGAAACTCATTTCCCTGTTAGTATAATAAATACGACCTATGATAGACCATTGCAAGAAAGAAGCTTTAACATTAACTATGTATATAAAAATAAGGTCAAAGAATCATTCAATTCTTTTGAACCATTTAAAAGCTCAGGACCAGATGGGCTGACACCAGTTGTACTACAGCAACTCGGGAAAAATTTAATATCTTACATCACAAACCTTTATGAAGTAATTCTCAACACTGGCTATACACCAAGGATCTGGAGAGAGATGAAAGTTACTTTTTTGCCGAAACCGGGCAAAGATGACTACAGATCAGCTAAGGCTTTCAGGCCAATCACTCTTTCGAACTACATTCTTAAAGGACTTGAGAGAATTGTACAATGGAAAGTGGACGACGTTATCCCAAGACTTTATTCACAACATGCTTATACTAAGAGATTATCAACTGAAACAGCCCTTTCACAAGTTACGGACTTAATCGAAAATCAATTTTTCAAGACCACTGCAAGTTGCAGTCAGTTTTGATTGCACAGGTGCGTTTTGATTATGTACAATTTCACTCTGCAAACATAGCTATGTCACGGCTTGGAATTTCAGAAAGCATTCAATCTTGGTACTGTAACCTTCTTAAAACAAGAACAGTCAAAGCGGAATTAAAAGGGGAAAAGTCAGCGTCAATCCAACACGTGGTAGTCCACAAGGAGGAGTTCTATCTCCAGTTATATGGAACTTATTCATGGACACTCTTTTGACTAAGTTTAAAGAAGGCGCTATCCATGTTGTAGGCTATGCGGATGACGTCCTTTTATTAATAAGTGGTAAAGACCCTGGTACACTTGTTTATAAAATGCAGGAAGCAATTAATATTGTTCTGGAATGGGGGAAAACAAATGGTCTCACCTTCAACCCATCCTAATCTAATGCTATAGTCTTTTCAAAAGCATACAAATTAAGATCAAATACTTTCCGCGACTATTTATGGCAGGAAAAGTAATTAAATATGCTACACAAATGAAGTACCTAGGCGTTGTTTTCGATCAAGGACTCACCTGGACTGAACATATAAAAGAAAAAGCTGCCAAATGTTCTCGAATACAGAATATGGCAAAGGCAGTCATAGGTCAAAAATGGGGCTTAACTTCGGATAGGGTTCTCTGGCTCTATGAAGCAATGATTAGACCCATTATCACATATGCATGTCTAATATGGGGACACACTGTTACTGCAAAGAAAGTTGAAATAAGAAAATTGAACAATATTCAGCGAAAGGTACTTATGAGTATGACTCATACACTCCGATCAAAACCAACATCAGGAATAGAGGCAGTATTGGGCATCACTCCATTGGATCTCTACATACAGGCACATGCAACAAAGTCAAGATGGAGAACAAAGTTCTTTCTCCGGGATACCTGGGATGGTGTGGGCAATCTTTCAAGGCGTCGTGGACATCCTTTCGTTAGTGATAAAATACTCCATCGACTTCAATTGAATGAAACTAGCGACTACATTACAGGCAATCGTATCTGGGTTGATAACTCTCATGTTGAAAACTCTGACATTATTATATACACAGACGGATCAAAAGACGATAAAGACAACACAGGAGCTGGATGGGCAATCACTAAAGGTGATATATCCTTTTATCAATCATATATATCTCTTAATAAGGAAGCGTCAGTCTTCCAAGCTGAGGTAATTGCCATCACACAATCTGTAAAAGCTTTACTTGAACAAGACAAGCCATCTAAGAACGTGATTATTCGGTCAGATTCTCAATCAGCAATTGCTGCTATTCTAAACCCCTTTACAAAAAGTGCCACAGTTAAGCAATGCAAAGAAGTATTAAACAACGCAAAATCCAAAATAAATATACATCTTGATTGGTGTAAGGGCCATTCAGACATCTCAGGCAACGAATTTGCAGACTACCTTGCAAAGAAAGGAACGCAAAGTAAAAATCGCTTATGTGTTGGAGAACCACCAAGGTACATAAAGAAAGTGATAGATGGCTTCTTCTATGAAGTTTGGTGCAACAGATACAAAAAGGATCTTGGAATGAAACATACTCATAGGATGTTGAATATTCCAAAACCAAAGGTCGTCGAACTTTCACGTCCCAACATGAAATTACTTGTTCAAGCCTACACAGGCCATGGACCATTTCTGGCCCATCTGAGCAAATGGAAAAACACAAATGCCATTTGTAATATATACATGGAGGAGTCCCAAATCGCTGACCACCTAATCAACAGATGCCCATCGCTTTCATATGAGAGATACCAAGTCATGCAAGAGGAGGATGAGGATCTTCGTATGATTAAATTTATTAAATGTAAAAAGATGCAACGAATTATTGATTCTAACTTTAATTTAATTGCTTCATAAGTAGATAATAAAATAATTTATATAATGCAATGCTCAATATCCATTTTTGCTGTTGTAGCACATATACCCCTTTGTGTGGTCGTGTTCTTTTGCTGTATGTATGAATTGCTTTTATCATTGTATAATTGTAATAGTTGTATGTACTATGGTAAGACAGCAATAAATTCTTAACTTAAAAAAAGATCATTCAACAGGCTGCTGCAATTTACAGCGATCTAATTACGTAAATACGTTATTATCGGCTTCTAGAGCTTGGTGAAGATCCGTGGTGCGAGAGATGAACCAAAACAGAGCACTCTAATTAGGTTTATTATGGTTCGAACAGAACCTGACAAATCTAAAAGATTATTTTTAATTCTGGGGCGATATCGAATAATTGTTGCTGAGGGGTTCCCGAATTTCTCATAGAAGTACCGCAATATGTTTTAATAAATCCTTATGGTAGACTAAAAAACCACAATGAAACTTTGGCGTCTTCTTTTACATTATTTGTGAATGCTCTAACAGAGTGTATTTCAATTGACATTTGCCAAGAGATAACTTTAATTTTGTTTATTTTATTGTTTCTTATAGGCGCTATTAAAGAAAGGGGATCTAAAGAAATGCCCCAAATGTAAGGTGCCCATCGAAAAGAATGGTGGTTGTCTTCATATTTCTTGCAGGTGTGGTGCTCATATTTGCTGGAAATGCCTCGGAGTGTATGATATAGCGGCTGAAGTTTACGCACATCGATGTCCAAGCAATGATTAAATAATTAACACCAAGAAGAAAATTATAGATAATACATTATGCTTGTATAAAACAAATAGTTACTGAATATATGTATATATTTAAAAAAATGATTGTCTTACTTTGTTCACACGCTCTTTAGTTTGGATACATATATTAAAAAGTACTTTTTTCATCCATCCGACCTCCTTTTCTCTTATGAACTGAAGTAAATTTCTCTCAGTCCAACTAACTTGGGTCCTTGAGAGTGACTGAATCTAAATTGCTGAATCTTATTGGCTAAGATGCAGCAAATCTTTTTGCCTTCTTCACACTGTGTAAGAATCTGCAAGAGCTGTGTAATTTGCCGGTTGTTTTTGTCAAAGTAGTATGTCATCTTCAGGAAACTTAGGGTCGTCCTTTGGCATCTGTGTAGTTGATGTGATAGCTGGCCGAACCGTTGAGGTCGTCGTTTTTCTTGTCTGAATTGTCCATATCTTTATTTATAAGACACGTAGACAAAACGGTAGCAGTTGTCTAAAATATATATTGAATGGAAGCTCCTTAGAAGAATGAGTTTATTAAGCATTAATTTAAGACCAATAGAAATCTGCGAATAAACGGAATGTAATAAATCTGCCTTAATTTTTTATGGTTGACGTTGGAGGAAGTTGCGGTCGACTCTAAGCTCTCTAAAAAAAACTGAAAAGTGAATAGAGTAAATAAGGTTGAAAACACTTTTTTCCTTTTGATAATGGTTTACTATGTCATAAAATTCCTTAAAAGTTCAAAAACATTGGTAATATAAACATATTTGATATAAGCAAAAACGTTTCAAATTGGACAAAACGGCATTTTAATTGGAAAAATGAAAAGACAATATAGTCAAAAACACTTCTTTTCTTTCTATAATGATTATAATCATTATAGATAATTATCTATCATGAAATCCCTTAGAACCATTTGATGGTCCAAAAACATTGCAAATATAAAATCTAAGATTGAACGGTCAAAAACGCTATTTTTGAAAAGGGTGTGGTAGGTAAATAAGTCAAAACACTTGCTTTTACTGACGGTTCATTAACTCATAAAACAACTCAAAACCAATGAATTAACTCATATTTCAAAAAATATAATATTGACAATACCTAATGGGGAAATCTAAAGTGCCCTTCTTATGTGGTTTCTGCGATAATAATGAAAATATTAATCTGCCATAAGCGAGATAATTATACCGATAAAAATGTCAAATTTTATAACGCAAGAAAGAATGGATATACTTTTGTTATTACTATATATATATATATATATATATATATATACCGGGTGAAGGAGCAAAAAGATTATTATATTAGGCTAAATTTTTGTTTTTTTGTATATATATATTTACTTGGGAAATTTTTGATATTAATGTTTTCATATCGTTTATAGTAGATCTCAAACCTCCGAAAGAATCAACTTAATTCATTAATTCTATCCAGAGATATAGTTGAACTAAGTTGTTCATAAAATACGGTCCTTTTTGCTCCTTCACCCGATATATATATATATATATAAATTTCAATTGAAAAATCGTATTTATTACTTAAGCATAAAGAATTTGTCTCCAGATTACTACTTATTCCTGATGCATTTTTTTGCCTATATGGTTCGACAGAATTGCATCCGAGTGGATATAAATAAGCATTATATCATTATAATGTATTCGATGTTTCATTTTCCGTTGTAAACTACAGTGTGTTCCATCAGAAATGTAATTTTTAAATTGCGAATTATAAGTATTTAAAATAATTCAAATCGTATTATTGATACGCCATTTTGTTTATAAAGAGGGGATTTTTATCAATATATAAAAATCTGCATTGATTGTCAACATAATTTTTTTTCTGAACTTGAGAAGAAATGGATCATCCTGCAGTTTGGCAAAACACCTTCTCCTTCCACAGTACGCCGAGAATTTATACTTCACTTCAAAATCAGTGGGAGGGCGGCGAAATCTTACCAGCTGATCCAGTTCACAAGAGTTCTTGATCATTTCAAT
Organism: Caligus rogercresseyi; assembly: GCA_013387185.1. Lineage (NCBI taxonomy): Eukaryota > Metazoa > Arthropoda > Copepoda > Siphonostomatoida > Caligidae > Caligus > Caligus rogercresseyi. The sequence goes on from CP045891.1 coordinate 2,297,184, forward strand.
AAGACTGGTTCCATCCACAAGAAAAAACGAATGGAAACAAAATCAAAAAGAACAGAAGCAGTGGTTCAGGAGGTAAAGAGTTTCTTTGAAGAAAACCCCAGTTGCTCACTCAGAAAAGGTTCTCAGCAAATTTCACCCACCAAAACAACGTTGTATCATTACACTTCAATTACCATTAACTGATAACCACAAAGCGCAGAGAAGGTAACTTTGTCAGTGGATTCTGCAGCAACCATCCAACATTTCGATAGAATCATTTGGACTGTCGAGAAGTTCTTTTGCCTCCATCAAAAACCACATAAAAAAACGACGGAGTGTGGACAAATGAAAATCCTTGAAATATCTGCGAAACAAATGATAGGAATAATGTTAAGGTAATGATTTTTGTTGTCATTATTCATGGAATGGTTCATGCATTCCTTGAAGATGATGGCCATTTGTCGTCGTTTAATGGTGTTTCATATCTCAGATTGCTCCAAGACATAATTTGGCCCAGGCTGCGCCATTTTGCAACTCATGCTTCACTCTGGTGGATGCAATACGGCGCTCCACCACATTGTAAAAATGCAACTTTAGGATTTCTAAATGAAAAGTTTCGTGGCCGAGTCATCAGCAGAAGGACGGAAAATCCCTGGCCAGCTCAGAGTCCAGATCTCAACCCTTTGGACTTCCACTTCTGGGCTGCAATACAAACTCGAGTTTATAAGGAAAACCCAGATTTAATACAATGTGTCCAAACCTTCGCTGATGGATATAGCCAGGAGGCGTTTGCAAGAATGTCCTGAAGCGTGCGTCGTTCTGTCTTTTAGTTGGAGGGGGTCATTTCCAGCAACTTTAGTAAGGCTTCAGATGTGTCACTTATGATATAGGACAATACATTTTTTATAATAATAAAAATCCATTCTTTTCCTTTAAAATGATGTATCTACAAGGTAATTTGAAGAATTTTAAGTACTTCTAATTCGCAATTTAGAAATTACATTTATGATGGAACACACTATATAGGTATATAAATATATATGTATATAAATATATATATACATATATCTATACTAATAAAAAAGAATTCCGTTCGTTCGTTCGTTTCCCTGTATCTCCCGAATGGGTCATTATATCTTGACGGAATCTTCTGTGAATAGTTTTGAGAGCTCAGGGAATGTTTTAGTGAGGTTGCCAATTCCCGGAAAATTCGTCATCGACATGCTTATTTTATTCGCCAAAACGTTGTTTGGCATTTTTTTAGTATACCAAGTTAGATTTTAACTAAATTTTCTGTGGATGATTGTAAGGTAGTAAGACATGTTTTTGTTTTATTCAGTGTTTACTGCAAAATTCGTTTTCTACCTGATTTCTTAAAAATAAGTTATTTTCTATCCCTGTTTTTCCTCCCAAATTTAAGTTTTGTGGAAAATAACAACTTTTTTATAACAAGACATAGCGCTAATAAAATTTTAATAATGCCTACAGATAGAGAGTGATGTCAACCACTCTCAACTTTTCTTGATAAATATATGAAATAAATTTTGAATACCCAGCCTTAAGCAATACAAAACGGAAAAAATGGCTAAGAATACCCAATGATAACTTTTTAAGAAACTGATTTTAAAATGAAAAGTGCGATGACATCACTGAAATTATTCGTATAATTTCTTCTTTTTACGATGTTTATTTACTCAGCCGTAAGGAATAAAAAACGGTAAAAATGGCAATGAATAACCAATGACAACTTTTTAAGGAACTTATTTTAATATGAAAAATCACATGCGATGATTTCACTGAAATTATTCGTGTGATTTCTTCTTTGTGCAATGCTTAAATACCCAGCCGTAAGGAATAAAAAACGGGAAAAATGGCAATGAAGACCCAATGACAACTGTTGAAAGAACTGATTTTAATAAGAAAAGTCACATGCGATGACATCACTGAAATTATTCGTGCGATTTCTTCTTTGTGCGATGTTTAAATACCCAGTCGTAAGGAATACAAAATGGAAAAATGGCAATGAAAACCCAATGACAACTGTTGAAGGAACTGATTTTAATATGAAAAGTCACATGCGATGACATCACTGAAATTATTCGTGCGATTTCTTCTTTGTGCGATGTTTAAATACCCAGTCGTAAGGAATACAAAATGGAAAAATGGCAATGAAAACCCAATGACAACTGTTGAAGGAACTGATTTTAATATGAAAAGTCACATGCGATGACATCACTGAAATTATTCGTGTGATTTCTTCATTTTACGATGTTTGAAACCCCTTAAGAATACATAACGGAAAAAGGGCAATTAAGACTTTTTAAGGAACTTATTTTAATATGAAAAATCACATTCGATGACATCACTAACATTATTCGTGTGATTTTTTTATTATTCCAGACTATTGACAAGCTGGAAAATCCCGGGCAGCGCCGGGTAACATTCGCTAGTATACTAATAAAAAAATAATTACGTTCGTTCGTTTCCCTGTATCTCCCGAACGGTTCATTATATCGTGACAAAATTTTCAGTAAACAGTTTTGAGAACTCGGGTAGTGTTTTAGTGAGGTTGCCAACTCCCGGAAAATTTGTCATCGCCATGATTATTTTATTCGCCAAAACGTTTTTTGTTGATTTTTTAAAATTGACGAGTTAGATTTTGACCAAATTTTCTGTGGATGAGACTGAAGTAATACGACGTGTTTTTGTTTCATTCGGTGTGAACTGGAAAATTCGTTTTACATATGATTTCTTAAAAATAAGTTTTTTTGTCCCTGTCTTTCCCCCAAATTTAAAGTTTCTGGAAAATAACAACTTTATAATATTACAACGTCGTGCTAATCAAATTTTAATAATGCCTAGAGATGGAAAGTAATGTCTATCACTCTCAACTTTTCTTGATTAAGATATGAAGTTGCATTCCCATTTAAGTTTTTTCTTTTGCTGTTTTCCTCCATCAACGGAGATCAAACTAATACTCTGATATTCAGCGCTACCATACATATATTCGGCACTTTATGACTTAAAAAATACCTTCTTTTTACTATATTTAAATACCCACCAAGAAAGAAAACTAAAGGGAAAAAATGGCAATGAAGACCCAATGGCGACTTTTTAAGGAACTTATTTTAATATGAAAAATCACAGGCTCTGGTATCACTAAAATTATTCGCGTGATTTTTTTCCATTCCAGACTATTGTCAAGTTGGAAAATCCTGGGCAGCGCCGGGTAACATTCGCTAGCATATATATATTTATATATATATATGTATATACAATTGTTTTTTTAACATAAAAATATTATATTTATTTATTTGTTCATAAGTAGCAGTACAGGACTAGTTAATTTGTTATGAATTAGATCAGTTTTATAGTACTCGCAAATAATTTTATCAAGCATCTACTTCAATTTGTGGGTCATAATGGCATCTTCACTCTCCGAAGCAAAACTTTCTCCATCAGAGTCTTCGGGGGACGTAGCTACCAGAAAAGCTGGAATACGTTTACTATGAAGAGCCTTTCGCCACAACATCCTTTCTGTCTCGAACAACTGTGGACTGAAAAGATTTTTATAAGGTAGCCACGTGCCCTCTATGATGTGTTGTAACTTGGTTCAACTTGTTGTAACACTCTCGGTTTCCTCCCGTATAAACGTCAGTATAAGACACTTTTACAATTGGAGGTCAAAGTAACCCCCTGGCCTGCCGAGGATGCACATTCTATATCTTGAAAACTGATTAAGATAGCATTCTGTTTTTTTTCTGTTTCCTTATAGAAATAAATAAAAGTTGTGAAATTTTATACCTACCTGTCAAAGCATAAAAAATATTAATATCGAAAAGTTAGAATGGGGGTCAGATTGACCCCTGGTCTATCTTGTGTTAAAACTGTGCAATAGGGCTGTTCTTACTTTTCAAATGTTTGAAATGTTAGCAACATTGTGGGGTTTCTGTTTCTTGGTGATAAAAGAAGACGACATACAAAGTTTGAACAAAATCGGTCAACATTACGGGGTCGCGCAACGAGGTCAAAGTTTTAAAAATTTAGTAAAAATATAGGACTGCGGAGTGTTATATAATCAAACAAGCCATGCATTCGTTGATTGCCCAGCCATTGTATATATGAAAAGTTTGTGCTTTCTCAATGTTGGTGGCCTAGACGGCAGGTCGTCATCCAGCTTGAGAACCATAATTATGTTTGGACTCTCCTCAAGAGTGAAATGAAAATCTCTGACAAAAGTGAAGGCGCTAGATTTTGCCCTTTTAAACTCAAAGGCCTTGATAGCAAAAAGGCTTGCAAATTATGAGCCAATAAGACCGGGAGAGGTCAGAGGGATCCTGCTTGGAGCTGCAGGAAGACACGCGGCAAAAATCCCATCGTTGGACGGTTCATCATGGACATTCGTGGCTGAATTAAAAAAATATTACCCAACTCAAAATCATCGCTTTTACCAAATTTGAGGAAAATAATCAAGAATTTTAAGAAATTTGCATGATTTAACTTGTTTGTAATGTGTTTTATAGCTTATTCTTTTAATACTTGTTAATTTGATAAAATTTTATTGTTTGTTCAAGTGCGATGCTAAATTTCAAACTATGTTTATTTTTGTATTTATACGTATTAGCATCGTTTTTTATCAGAGCCCTATAAGGAGAGTTACGACAATAGATTGGAGCGCCACCTGGTGAAATAGCATGTCGGGCTCAAAACAACGCATGGAATGAAAGAAATTATTATTGTTCCTATGTTATTCTTAGGATAAATAAATCGGAGTCTATGACAAAAACTGTGTCTATAAAACCTTTCATTTATTGGGGGTATTGTTTCAATAAATAAATAGTCTCCCTTATGCATATAACTCCATATTATATACATCACTAATCTGCCAAATGTGTCCAGCGGCAGTTCGTCGTCACTCCTGCAGGATATACCTTACACTCCAGAGCCCCCCTTTACCGAACTTCGGATTTAACGACCCTGCCCTCCCCCCATATAGTTCGTTATATCGAGGGTTTACTGTATTTACAGTTCCCTCGATAAATTATAAATATTTTGAGCCTGACTTGAGAGTCAGCTGCTACACAGACAGGTCTCACGACGTAACTCTCCTTATAGGGCTCTGGTTTTTATATACCTGTGCTGTATATATGTGAACAGTTTAATAATAATAAAAAATATCAATTAATAAGCGGCTCGCACGATGCTTTTTGAATTGTGGAAGCCAGAACTACTGGAAATTGAAAATCGTTATATAGACTATGACAAGGAGAATATGAATAAGGTGAGTCAAAGAGGAAATGTTTGACTTTTGCTCTTATTCAAAAAGATGATTTTTATGACGCCACGAATGCTACAAAAAAGCATTTTTGATTAGTGCTATAATTTATAAATTATTTCTCAACTTTTTATCTCTCAATTGAAATATTGTATAGAGCCTATGTTGCATGAAAAAAATAATATGTAAATGATTTATCAGTAGTATTCCTAATTTTAAGTAATTACCAAATAATAATTTCCAGCAATAAAAATTATCTTTGCAATAAATTTTTAATTTATTTGAAGGAATTTATAAATCACAAAAATAGAATAATACATATGTATATTGTACATACAAAAAGGGGGGAAATAAAAATATATATACGCTTATTAGTAAACTGGCCTATCTGTTTAAGCTTTCTTAAATGAGCACTAGCATTTTTCAGGTCAGTAATTTCTTTTGGCCAATTTGGATATAAATTGATAAGTGACTTAAAAAGTCTTTGAAAAACATAGAGTTCTTTAACAATTCCGTCTTGATGGCTATTATGAAAAATTTGCAATTGATTTTCTAAGAGGTGACAGAACTTCATAAAATCGGGTGAAAGGGCGGTAAGACCTCCTCCCTTGGATAATAACTCAATCCTTGGACTTTGGGTTTCTTTAAATCCTTGAATGTCACTCGTCTTTCCCCCCAAATTTTGGTGGAGGTCTTTAAACTTTCCGGCTAAGTATCCAGCGATATAGAAGAGACCCTGTTAGAGCAGTCATTGTAATGAAATGTAAAAACATGTTTAGTTTGCAAGAGCTTCAATCAGTTTAGAGACCTCCGAAGTTTTCTAGGACTCTGTCCCATCCTCAATTTCATATTGTATATCTGAAGAAAATAAACCCTTGGATATTGATTTGGTAACGATTTCTCTATTGTCTTTGTCTTTCAAATAATTTGAAGCTTCCACTGCCGGACTTCTTAGGATGAGGTGATGATTTCTCCCTAATATAATAACTTTGAGTCTTCTCAATGCTTCATTTGGAGAAGGATGACAATTATTTCAAGTTAAAACACGAATCCGAGAGGACATATTCTCAAGACAATCCTGATTGAGACGAGGTGTAAGCAGGAACTTGTTTGTGCCATCCTGGATTTGTTGGAACAACGATTAGTTGATTTAATGAAGATAAGACTTTCCTTTTCTAAGGGAAGGCGATAACTCCTTCCTATCACATTCATGGACAAAACCAACCGCTCCATCTCATCCAAAGCGAGCATTTGTTCAGCTAAGTGGACACCGAATCCACACGAGAGTTTTTTCTTACTACATAAGACGCTTGAGTTCATGCAGTCGAACCAGTGGTTGACAACTCGGGATAATTCGAAATTGCGATTCCTTCTCGTCACCGCAGATATATAAGAAGGCTTTCGAAATTGTATGGTATAGGAGATGAGCAGCCGTTCTGACTCGTGGTCTAACACTCCCAGAACATTCAATATGCGCTTCTCTCGTGACTTTGAAGGCCATTCTAAGCTCACCACAGTCTTTGTCGAGAAAATCTTCGAAGTCCTTTCGTGTTAAGCGTGTAAAACTGCCCTCTGAGTCCTTGAAAGTATACCCGTCATCCAAAAGGTGATTCCGAAATAACTTAAGCAAGTGATGACAATCAGTGAAGGCATAAATTTGGCGATTCGAGTCGGCAGGATTTTTAAAGAAGTTTTCCAGGTTGAATTGAAGTTGGTAAATCAATGACTTGTTTCCTAAATATAGAAGAAATGAATCAGCTCTATGAAATTTTATGCTATAGATAAATTATTACCCAAATCAAAAGATATGTCCATGATTAAGACTCCAGCCCGTTCAAGCCTTTTGTTGATGCCAAACAACAGCTCCTTCTTCATTTGAGTATCAAACTCAACATAATGGGCTGCTTCCAAGACTGGAAAAGCCCCCTGACCATCACAACTTGCATTTTCTTCCAAGGACAAAAAAATTGGTTTCAGCTTCGATGAAATTTACAACGTCCTACTCACTTCCATTTCATCGAAGTGGAGAACTGCCATTCGTTCCTGGGAGCCGTGATTGAGCCATCAATCACGAAACCTTTTTTTTGTTTTTATACCTCTAGGATCAATCATCAAAATAAGTTTCTTGTAATACTTTACCCAGAATAAAAGCAACAAATGATCGTTCTGAACTCCAATCAGTTTCAAGAGTAGAATGAGACTATTGGCAGTAGCCACGTTCTACTCTTGAATTGTAAGATGTACGATAGGATTGCCTTTAGACATAAGTTTTCTCCGATGGCAGTATGTGGGATGCTTCCAATGTATTCTTGGACTCCAGAACGACCACATTACAAATAAAATTAGAAATGCAATAATATTGTTAGTCAACATATAAATCCTATTTCTGCTATATAATAAATATTGGCAAAATCATAAAAATAATGAAATTTATAGCAAATTCAACTCAATTGCCATATTTTAACATTAAAATTGTTTTATAAAATAACACTAAATTTGTTATTAAACCCAAACATCTATTAATTTATGATATGACATTTGTTTGTGATGGATTTTTGTTAGCTTTATGTTATGACTCATCACTCATGCGTCCAGACTCTCCTACTCTAAGGCACTGGATAATACAATAGGAAAATGTTTCGAACAATGCAAAATGTTTTAAAATAATTGGTTGCACTTACATTAATATATTTTTTAATATTGTGTCTAGTTGTTGTATGCATCACATAAAATTAATAATTTATTTGAAATATACAATAATTATCCTCCAGCACAACAATTTGGTGTGAGATGGTAAATTACGAACTATTTAAATTAATTATATGTGGTCTTATGATCAAATTTTAAAGATTTTTGTGTAAGATTTGAAGTCTGGTTGAATATATTGAATTATGAATTCAGACAATATTCTGGTTTTTATAAAAAATCAAAGATAAAAATAGTTTTAAAAGGTTCAAAACAATTTAATATCTTCTAAATATATATATTTACATTTACTTCCTAATTATATTTATAATGTATCTTGCTGTTTCTATAATAATGATGATATTATTTTTTTTGAGATGTATGAAAATGTGATTTATTATATTAACTATTATTTCTTCCTCTATTCATCGAATTTCATCTCATTTTTATATGCGTCAGCAGCCTAATATAGCAATGCGTAAAAAGTCCTGAGCGTTCCATGTGTTCTAGACTTCCATGGCAAGGGTCACTAATGAACAGGCTTTTCTTGGCACCGGTGAGCGCCTGCCGTATTTGATTAATTATTATTATTATTTAAGAAATTTAATTGCACTACAATGCTACGGAAATAATGTGTATGGAGGATCCATGACTACATTGGAGGTCATAGGTGGTCAAAGTGCCTGTTTCGGCATGAATGAGTTTAAGTTATGGTATATTTTACTACAGATGCAAGAAGCCAAGCTCATGAAGAAACAAAAACTAGTAAAAGAAGGGCTTCAATGGTTTTAAACATAAATTAAATCTATTAAAAGTATCAGAGGATTTATCAATATAAATAATATATTATTTGTTTACATAATATCTCTTTCCAAAAAGGAAATCAATAATTTTGCATTTTAAATTTTAATATTTAAACATATATTTTACAAGTTATATATATATACTTATTGATTTGTTGTTCATTTGTAATATTTAATATTTGAGTCTTGTTTAATATTATTTGTATATTGAAAGTAATTTTCATTTAACATGAGCGAAATAGAATATAACAATTTTTTTTTGTTTCTTTAAGGTACTACTCTCGAAAGGGATTCTGAAGAAATGTCCAAAATGCAAGGTTCCCATAGAAAGAATGGAGGGTGTCTTCGTGTCCAATGCAGGTGTGGGACTCAACTTTGCTGGTATTGTCTTGCGGCGTATAATACGAGTGGTGAAGTTTATGCCCATGAATATAAATGTTCGGCAAAGCGATAAATAAAACTAGAAGTCAGATACATATTATTTAACAGTATATTTATATTATATATATATTTTTGGTCAACACAATATGTTACAATACACATGGATAAAAACTTTAGTTACTGAAAATACACTCTTGAGACAAACCCTTGCCATGTCTTTTATTTTAATACCAAGTTCTTGGGTTTTACATATATATTACATGGATACAAAAGTACTATTTTTTTATCTATCTGACCCCTTTTTCTTTAATCAACTTAAGTAAAATTTGTCTCAGTCCAGCCAACTTGGACTTTGGATCCTGAGAGAAGCTGAATCAATCTTTATTTTGGCTATGATGCAGCAAATCTCTTCTTCTTCTCCACACTGTTTAAGAATCCGCAAGAGCTGTGCAATTTGCCGGTTGTTCTTGTCAAAACAGTATTTCATCTTGACAAACTTAGGGTCGTCCTTTGGCCTCTGTGTAGTTGATGTGATAGGAGCCGTAGAGGTCGTTGTCCATTCAGATTGGGTGGTATCTTTTGTGAGGAAAGTAGTTCCTGTTGAGGAAGGTGAGAGAGTGGAGGAGGTCATTATCGTCGTTGGCGTCGAGCTGAGCAATGAGGTTTTCCAGCCCCTTATCTTTTGGATAGACTCAATTGCCTCCCGAAGTCTGCCAGCATCTCCTTTTCCACTCATAATTGCATTATTAATTACCTTAACGCATATTTTCCCCAGATTTGGTTTATCTTTCATTAGTCCCGGCAACAGTTTTCCAGTACAAACACCTAGCATTTTGCTGCTATCAGAGCCGCCACCATTCGACGAGTCCTTCATTTCCAGGAGCATTTTTTCATTCGTTGTCATTTGATTAGGGATGGTGGCTGTTGTAGTGGTGACAATTGGACCTTCGGGTGTTGTTTGTATTGTTGAGCCGCCCTGTGTATCTGTGCTCATGGATGGTTGGCTCTTGGAAGTCATCTGGGTCACAGGAGGAGGGGGGACACTAGACGTATGTTCCTCAGTAGAGCTCACTGGGGTTGGAAGGGTTGTGGTCTCAGTCGCTGGAGTCTCTGGAGCATCAGTATATCCTTGGCTATCCCCTGGTGTGGTCAAAGATGGTGTGTATAGTGTGGTTGGTGGTGTTGAGAAGAGTGTTGTTGTTGGTTCATGGCTTGTTGTGAGTGTATTGTCCTCTTGAATATCATGTTGAACTCCCTTTGTGAACCCCGGAGACACTGTCACATCCGTGGAGCTCGCCTCGGAATTCAAAACTATGTTCGACTCCAATGGCAAAAAATTATCAAGGGCATCATGTCTTGAACGTCGTTTTCATCCGTGAGTGAAAGCTCAAAGTCATCTTGCGTATTTCTTAGTCGGTTTTTCGTTATTTGTTCACAGTCCAACTTGGGGATAATGCTTGTAATTTGTAGTTCGGTCATGTGATCCGCAAAGCGCATTTTGCTCCTGAGGAAGGAAGCATTGTCCCTGAGGAGCGGAGCAGAAGGCGTGAAGTCAAGGGCATGCAGCATGTCTGAGACGCGTTCCTCTGTCGTGGCAAGTGCCTCGTAGAACGCATCAAACTTTTTTCGAAGAACTACTCGAAACGTGGTGTCAAAGTCCTGACTGCAGGCAGCCTGACTCAACGTGATTCCGTCATCAAAGGAGAGCGTGTAGACTTTGTCCACAATGCTGAAGATGTCCCTAAGCTCTACAGCTACGAAGCAGCCCAACCGCCCCAACCGATACGTATTTTTTCCTTTTTGTTTTGTGCAAAGGCGGCTCGTATGCTCGTATCTACACAGTTTGCTTTATTTCGCCGATAGAACTCGAACGTTGTATCGTCTAGTTCTCCTGAGTCCTTGCGCAGCTGATCCTTGATGAAAAGTGTGTCGTCGGCGAGGAAGCTCTGAGTATCCGCTGAGAGAACATTTTTGGAGAGTCCCCGTATGATGTTAACGTTTTCTAGAATGGAGGCACTCCAAATTTTATCCATTTCCTGAGCAGCATGGGATTGGAGAATCAACTTGCGGTAAAGAAAAAGTAATATATAAAACGAAATGAGAAGGAGCTTCATGGCAAATCTTTGATTTTAATAATAAATATTAAGGGAGTCTGTCTCCCTTGAAGATATAAGTGAGATTAAATTTAAAAATGACTAATTGAAGTAAACACCACACCAAAAAAGAAATTTAATTTCATGAACAATAAAAAATTATAAATATGATTTAAGTTCGCTTTTTTTCTTGATTTGACTCTTGAAGTGGAATCAATTAAAATTAATTAGTACCTGTAAGTATAAAAAAATGAAGGAATTGAATTGAAGCTTGAAGATTATCATCATCTTTAGTGCTCACGAGAAGAAGGTTCTAGCGACTAAATTCATGAGAAATGCTTATGAATGCGGCTACAAGAATGATAAAACTTGCTCACTCTCTCTCTCTCTCCCTCCATCGAACTTGGATTATGAGGGAAAATGACGAAACACACCGAGGACTCTGTGTTTCTCTTGCTTGCTCGCTCAAGGAGAAGAATCCTAAAAATACATAACGGCGGACTCCAACCATTTTCTCATTCTTCTCCTCCTCCTCCTCCTTCTTTCGCATCCCCACCAACTACATAATTCTAGGAGAATCAATTCCCCGCGTCTTCTTCCTCTTAAAACAACTCCCTCGTGCCTAATGTATTAATCCCTCTCTACTCATGGTGAAATGAAGAAGAACAAATCTTTTCACATTGCATTGGAATCAACAACAATAACAACAACTAATGCTTTGAACGAAAAAATAAGAGGGAAATATTAAAACACTTACCAGAGAGAGGTTGCGTGAGTTAAACAACAGAACATTTCACTCTTGTCATTTCTTTGACATATATATATATATACACTATTATTTAACCTCTTTTTACGATCCACTTATTATTAATTCCATTGACGCATGTGTTATTGTTGCATTCTTCATTCCCAATATTTGTAACCACTTGTGTAAAATATGTTGTTTACCACACAAAAATGAAGGATCCTTTAGTCGTCCGACAGGAGGGTCATATTTAAAATACTTTTTTAATTATGTGGAGAATATGTTGTTATATAGCCATGCCGAAGCATCATCACATTTCGGCTTTTGTTTTTTAGAAACACACGAAGATCATTAGATCACAGGGATGAGGTGTAAGAGGAAAGCTCTAATTTGATCGTGAATATGGTTATTATTTGTAATATAATCTTATTTATCATTTCGTATATATTTTTAAAATTATTATATCTATAATACATTACTTGCGGAAATAAAGTCTAACTAAAAATAATATAAAAAATACATTACTTGTAAATAAATTTGATTTTATTGTAAGCTCAATCATAATATTTTGACACTATTTTGTTTTTTATGTATTTGATAGTCATCTTTTATACTTTTTTTGAAATAAGAATGGGAAGAATTTATTACCTCCGCCGAAGGAGGTATTGTTTTCACTGGCGTTGGTTTGTTGGTTGGTTTGTTTGTCAGCAAGATAACTCAAAAAGTACGGAACGGATTTGAATGAAACTTTGTGAAGCTGTTGGAAATGCCAAAAGAAACAAGTGATTAAATTTTGGCATCTCTGAGTGCTTCTTTAAGATGCAAGATGAGCTAAATACTAGTAAATATTTCAAGTTAGCCTACTCTGCCAATAGATGTCGCTGTGCTGTGAAATCGGGTGCCGGGAGCGTCTTCCTATCGGAATTTCCGTCGAGGGGAACCCTCCCCGTCCCTCTACGCCGCCCCAGTCGTGAAAAATCCGCCTCGGAAGGCTCATAAGGACCCCGTGACGGCGGAGGTTTGCACTCTCTGAGTGTATATATGCACTCTCTAGTTTTAAATATGATATTGTAATACGTCAGCTCACAAAATAATTCAATGCCATTGAAACCTTTCAGGTCACGTTAAAAAAGAAATGTCAAGATTTTCGATGCTTTCCGTTCTGTGAAAAGCCAATTGACTTTGTTTATATATGTATGCCAAGGCCAGTTGAGTTACAACATTTATGCAAATATACATAATATATCCATGCTGTAATCCCTCATAAATCGGATCAATTTTTATTTATGTATATACGTAGAGTAAAATAGATTTGTGGGCGATCATCAAATAAATATCCGATAAGATAATAAAGCGATCCGATAAGTTTGATCATAACCATTAATGATTCCATCAATTAAACTGATTTAAACTAATATATATTTTTATAAAGTATAATTTTGATCTTTTGTATAAAACATATAGTTTCGAACTGCTTTACCTATTTGTAAGTATATTTTCCAAACAATGACCTTGTTGATGAGAAAAATATTTTTATGTACATTTATTTTGAGGCATTGATTAAATTCATGCAATAACTAGAGGCATATATACATCAGAGAGTGCAAACCTCCGCCGATCCCCACCAAATGAATCACTTAACGGAATTACAATCCAATCATATATGTCTACATAAGTAGGTGTGTTTGGTGAATAATGAGTGAGGAGAGAGCCATCCTAAAAAACACCCATTGACGGCATACTAGTTATTCGTCAATTCAGAAATACGTCACTGGATGTTTAAACTCCTTTCTTTTCTCCATCATGCTCTTAATATTAGCGTTATATTTTATTTAATATTAAGAGGAAGACAGGAAGAGAAAGAAGTTTAATCACCAGTGACGTAGCCCTTAGCTGATAAATGAACAATATTACGTCAATGAATATTTTAAAGCGTTTTTTCTTTCCTACTCCTGAATAGAGACCCCATTTCATTATTAATATTTTTAGTATTTAGCTCATTTTGCATCTTAAAGAAGCACTCAGAGATGCCAAAACTTAATCACTTGTTCCTTTTGGCATTTCCAACAACTTAACAAAGTTTCATCGAATCCGTTCCGTACTTTTGAGTTATCCTGCTGACAAACAAACTAACAAACCAACGCCAGTGAAAACAATACCTCCTTCGGCGGAGGTAATAAAATACTAGAGGCATATACACTCAGAGAGTGCAAACCTCCGCCGTAACGGGGTCGTTATGAGCCTTCCGAGGCGGATTTTTCACGACTGGGGCGGCGTAGAGGGACGGGGGAGGGTTCCCCTCGACAGAATTCCGAGAGGAAGACGCTCCCGGCACCCGATTTCACAGCACAGCGACATCTATTGGCAGAGTAGGCTAACTTGAAATATTTATTAGTATTTAGCTCATTTGCATCTTAAGAAAAACTCAGAGATGCCAAAATTTAATTACTTGTTTCTTTTGGCATTTCCAACAACTCCACAAAGTTTCATCCGAATCCGTTCCGTACTTTTTGAGTTATCCTGCTGACAAACAAACCAACCAACAAACAAACCAACGCCAGTGAAACAAACAACTCCTTCGGCGGAGGTAAAAAATATGTATGAGGTCAATACAACGTCAAATTTTCTACCATGATAAAAGTTGGGCATTCTATAAAGGATTAAGGAACCTTTTTCTAGTTCCTTTTTAGGAGGAAAATAACTTATGGAAGCTGATTTAAGCTCTTTTTATGAGAGCTTCATGATTAAGAACGATTTTTCGATATAACGAACCCTTTACTATGTCATATGACGTATAACAAGTGAAACTTTGATTCTCAAGCCTTTATACACATTGATTCCATGGAATGGAGGAAAAGGTTATATGTACATGTGTCTTTTCGTTAGTATATGTTTGTTCAAATGTATTGTTAGCTGTATTTTGATTGGTTATTTTACAAAGGACCTATAATTGAATGTACAGCTAGCCTGTCATAATTTAATTGAATTTTGATGCTCATTAGCATGATTTAAATTTCAATATGTTTGACGTAGAAGGTATATAAACTGTTCAAACTCGTTATTCAAAGTTCAAGGATTGCTCTTAGAACTATAAATTTCACACATTGTAGCCTATCAATAATTACATCATTTTGTTAAGCTAAATCAATAGACCCAATCCATTCTGCTCCGTAATCCAATAAAACCCTGCTATAAAATCAATTGTCATATGAAGTTGATCTATTCAGATATCTTTTAAAATTAAATGCATTTTATAACAAATATAGTGTATAATTCTATGAAACAAAATTATAACTTATTTGGACAATATAATAAAATATAGATTTCATATATGTACATAAAAACAGCTCACATGAAGGACAATCATCACTTTAATTCAAGGCTCTTGACTTTCAGTATAGCTCCTCATAATATACCCCAATATCGTTCACAAGGACAAATTATGATCGAATTAGGAAGTACCGATCGACTTGTTGATCCATGCTTCACTGAACTCCTGACATAAATGATTTAATTGATGTTCTATATCACTGGCCTGAGAAAAATCAAGTAAATATATTCTCCTGGAAGTTAAAAGTGGGTTATATTAATAAGCGACACGGCAATGTATATTAAATATCATATTTAATCTATGCTTATCACTTTTTTCTGCAATTCATTTTGAATATTCAACATATATATATATATATAATATATATATATATATATATATATGTATATACATATATAAATAAATAAATATAATAAATAGGCGTTGGGGAGATGTTTGGTTTAGGGGGGGGGGGGCAGCATTCAATTTGCCCGAATTGTAAACTAGAACTGTTAAATCGGTGAAAAATCGAATGAAGAAAGAAAACTAATAATTATATTTATTTGTTTATAATTCAAAATCCTGTTACTTTCAAAATTTGATACTTTTTTCTTAAACTTAAAGGCCAAATACCACAATCAATTTGCCCGAATTTGAGAACTCATCCAAATTTTTGGGGGGCAGTTGCACCCTTGTCTCCTACGCCTATAGATATATATATATATATATATATATATATATGAATGTGCCTCAAAATATATAAAAGCAGCTCTTTCAAATCGTACTTCATCTTTTAATTATGAAGTTGCTGCAACTGCTCTGGCCTACTCGTATTCATGAATTGATGTTTTGAAAATATTTAAATGAATAATAAGGAAAATAATCCTTCACAATCATACTTTTATCTAAAAATTTGGCTTTAAAGGATAAGATCGATATTTTATAACGAATTAGGTCATTTAATATTATGAACATTACATTTTTGACCCTTATTTTACAACATAATTCATAGGTTTCGAAGGGGGAAAAGTAATGACGTCATTCAAAGATCTCGAAGGTGATTGGAAGAAAGAAGAAGGCAAATAATATATAAAGTCGTTGGTATTATAAAATAATGCCTTACTTCATTTTTGTCTGGTTGAGCATCATACGAATGTCATCCTTGAATAAGACACTAATTTTTTAATATAGTGTTATAGTTTGAAATGAATATCCGAAATTCACCTATTATTGTATATATTTATAAAATAAGAAATGAGGAGTGGCGTCACAATCACAATCAACAAATAAGATCAGAGTCGTTAATCCGTGTATTTAATCTTTGCCCTCCGGCCGGAATGAGGGCACTACTTTTACGATACCATGAAAGCATTCTGGCCTGCGCTCCAAACAAGTCTCTTCCCTTCCAAAACGACACCAAATTCCCATACCTCTTCTTCGTGAGAGGAATCCTTTCCCTTGGCAAAGATTGAATACACGGATTCTCGACTGTGAATATTGGAGACTCTCTTATTTTATGATTGTTGAATGGGACGTCACTCCTTACTCTCTCTCCCTTTGTTGATGTTGATGCATATGAATAGGTTGCGTGTGAGTTATAATCAAAATATAAGTGAGTCCTGCAAAAATAGCTCTTCAGCTATCCCCCAGTGCAGATGGTAATTGAGTCCAATAAAAATAGGAGTGAAATAAAATATATTTTAGTGTTCAAGAGTTATTTTTAGATGATATATTTGAAGATGAAAGTGAAAATGGTTTGCACAAATAATTGATAACTAAAGGCTATTTTTGAGGGGGGCTCAAGTCAAGGAGATGAGTTTGAATAGCATAAATAACCACTCTTTGAAAACGTACGAGAAGTGAAGGTATATATATATATATATATTAGGGGGTATTATAGAGACCTAATATTGAGATATCAAACTACCCCCCCCCCCCCACGAAAGTTGCGTCATTAGAAACTAAATGATCGTAGGAAAATGGATTTTGGTTTGACCCCCCACCCCTTACCCCCCCCCCCCAAATTGCGTTAAAAGGTTTCTTTATGAAGCAAAACTTTTTTGTTGTTGCTTATTTTGAGAAAATTTAGCTTCACTAAATTTAGCTATGACCAATGTATGACTTTGTTATTTTTTGCAAATTTTCGTCAAATAATATTTAGTGCCAATAAATGAACATAAGTGCTGACGCACCAACCATTTTTAAACAACAGCTCTTACTACTGTTCTTTTATAGTTTTAAGAAGGAAAAAGATTAAAAGGGTACTATTACTGATGTTTTTAAGTTATTTTTAAATACGTTTATTTTTCACCTCTTAATTTTCATGCAGTAAATTTGGCACATTAAATTAAATTGTATATTCTTTCTTTATTTTAAATGTAGGGAGTTTTTTTTATTGACTCCATGGTTGGTAATATATATCCATGACATTGGCATTCAGGGTTTCAAAAGATCAGAACGAAATAAGAGGAACTATCCAAAGGTTGCAATCATGGCTGACAGATTTAGATTGTCTGATACTGAAGCGCAGCAAATGAGGAAATATCATCAAGGATCCTCAAAAAATGACACTCAAAAATTGGAATTCATTGGGTTGACTCACAAATAGACGCAACGAAAGTGGTTTGAAGCTTGGATATCGACGAAAAATATTTTCTCAACTGATAGAGAGGAGCGTCTAGTCATTGTTAAAGGTAACTTGTTATTTTAAAACTTAATTCTTATCTCTTAAAAAAATATTTTTAGAACCCGACAATGAATACATTGATCACGTATCACCAAAAAGTGGCAAAGCAGAAAATCAAGCGAAAGAATTACTTTCAGTAATCGAAGAACATCAAAACCTTGATACTTTGGTCGCTGTTTTGTGTGACGGATGCAACACCAATGTCGGAATATGGTCAGGAGTAATAAAAAGACTTGAGGTATCTCTTGAATGACCACTTTGGGGAATTATTTATCTTCTATACATGAATGAAAAACTTTTTAGAGAAGTTTTTAAACATTTAGATGGCGCACAAAAAGGACCTCGGACTTATGAAGGTCCCATAGGAAAATTTATTAATACTGACCTTACCAAAAATCCAATATTTTTTATAGTTGAAGGAAAAGTAAAATACTTAAATCAACGATTAGTGGATTATTTACGATCAGATCAAAAATAATTATATGAAATTACATTAGTATACAAACAGGAAAAATTTCGAATTCAAGCTTTTGCTACAGGTCTCCAGGAGTATTACTAAAGCCAGCACAATTTTAAGATCCTATATTTTACAAAAAAAGTCCATGTGAGTCTCACAAAAATTAAGGCTTAAAGCATTACCAATTCGCCGTAACTTTATTACAAGAGATTGATGAAGATTTAACCCCTTCAATTGAAAAAGTACTCAAGAGAAATGCTTTTTTGCCAACCCTGAAATATATTGCTTGCAGGCCTAATCGATAAAGAAATGGAAACAAGAATATCTCCCCTGAAAAAGTTTTGTTTCCAAGAAAGAATATGTAAACACAAAGAAACTTTCAACTACCCAACACTATCAATTTTAATTCCAAGCATTTTTTAAATCTTATCGACTGGTCAAATATAAATTTGTCTGTTCTTCCACTTTTGCCTGAAGAAGATCTTATAAAAGTAAAAGAACATCCTTTAAAGGTTACTAATTATCCTTGCCATTTATAATCAGTGGAAAGAGCTGTGAAACTAGTAATGGAGGTATCTGCAAAGTTTAGGGATATAATCAACGTCATTGACATGTATTATCAACCATGGAGTCAATAAAAAACTCCCTACATTTAAAATAGGTAAAGAAAGAATATACATACAATTTAATTTTTTGTGCCAAATTTACTGCTTGAAAATTAAGATATGAACAATAAATATGAAAGAAGGGAAGTGTTCTAATGAAAAAGCAGTGTAACTTATGATATAAAGTATCACTTAACTCACAGCTGTTGATGTGTGGTCCCTGAGATACTAATTTCCTCTTCTAAAGCCCTAAGCAGTCCCTGTCATTACAAATCCTTTGAATATACTCTTAGAATATTATATGTTATAATATTTACTAATTAAAATAACAAATTCAGGGATATAATGAACGTTGATTTGTTTGGAATAATTCAGATCATATTGTCTTAACACCCATGGGGCAAGTTTGAACATGAATTAAAACTATGCAGTTAGATTAATTATATCATAAGCTTGTCATTTCTTTTCACCCTATACATGCCTTTCTGTGATTTAATCTGGCATCAAGTTTATCAAAACAGTGTGGTATGTAAGAAAAGTACTAAATGACCTGCAATTCAGATAGGATGTTAAATTACGTCATTGAATGGATGTAATTCATGTTTGTGAGTCCTCCAAAAATCGAAGTGGGAAACAGATCTCCGTTTGGGTCTTCTTCCAAGGAGAATATAAATAAGGTGAGTCAAAGAGGAAATCTTTCACTTATGCTCTTGTACTATGATTAGAAATTATTTCTCAACCTTATATCTCAATTGAAAATATTTTATTAAAATATTGTTCTGTTGCATGAAAAAAATTGTTATGTGAATGATTAATCATTAGTATTCATTATTTTCAGTAATTAGCAAATAATAATTTCAAACAATAAAAATAATTTTTTAAATCAAGATTTTAATTTATTTGAAGGAATTTATAAATCACAATAATAGAATTATACATATGTACATACAAAAAAGGGGAACATAAAAATATAAATATAATTGCCCTAATAAGTAACTTGGCCTATGTGTTTAAGTTGTCACTAGCATTTTTCAGAATCCGTGTTCTTTTTATTTACAAAAGCAATAATAATTTATTTTGGCCAATTTGGATATAAATTGATAAGTGGCATAAAAAGTCTTTGAAAAACATGGTGTCTTTATCGATAGCGTCTTAATGGCTGTTATGAAAAAATTGGAAATGATTTTCTAAAAGGTGGCAGAACTTCAAAAATCGGGTGAAGGGGCAGTAATAATTCAAAACAAGGGATTTCAGTTTCTTCAAATCCTTCAATGTTACTCGTCTGTTTCCCCAAATTCGGGTGGAGGTCTTTAAACTTCCTGTCTAAGTATCCAGCGATATAGGAGAGAACCTCGTTGGAACAGTCATTGGAATTTTTCCAGTGTTTGCCGACTAGGCAGAGGAAGCAGTTTCCGTGAGTGCAAGTACTCAAAGGCCCGGGTACATATACTCAGTAGGTTGAGGGCGGTAGTTACATCTTCTTTTGAGTGGCCACGATTGAACTTAGTAGAAGGATCCATGAACTTTCTTGTTTGAATCGCTGTGTAATTATTTCCCAATGAAGTCCTAATTAAAGTTTTATTAGCTAAATTTGAGGCACATAGCTTTATGGCAGGACAGCTTCATTTTCGTGAGTGAGAGTTCCTCATTCCTCCTCACTAGTCAACGCACATTTTTTCCGTTCACGGGCTTCTTCATGGACCTGTCTGAAGGACTTGGACACACTTGAGGATGGTGATCCAGGAATGAAGAGTGAAGGAACAGCTTGAGACTTAAGCTCCTTCCTAGCAAAGATGTCAAGAAGCTCAGCCTGAATATCCCTTTGGAAGTCATCTGGAGTAAAATGACGATCGCAGATGTTCACATTCTTTTGGCCAATCCTGTCAGATCTTCTGCATCGTTCAATCCACAGACGTTGGATATCAAGATCCTTCGTCAGTAGTGCAAAACATTGTACATCTCGAGGATTATAGCAAGAGGGGATGGCACAAACACGATAACTTTCTCGAGAATATGGCATTTCCGCTTTACAATACAAACTGAACTAGAAATCAAGCGTAGCAGCTGTGACATCACAACAAAATAGTCAGCTGTCGCCCTGCAATTGCCTACGTCAATTCCCGTTTCCTCACCTTATTTATATTCTCCTTGGTCTTCTTCACTCAGTTATCCAGAGCCCGGATTTAATACATCTCCATTGAACTCAACACTGAGACGATTTCCGTCTAAGCGTAAGACAGCCATGCAGATTGGGTATAGTCAAAGATATATTTGACTGTATGTATTAAATATTCAGTTTTGATGAATCACCGAACAATATAATACTTTAAGTCAGTCAGATTTATAGCCACAAGTGTTCGTCAAGGAGTTAAGCTCTTTCGTTTTAAACAACCAGGATCCAGTTGTATAACACTATGTAACAGGATTTTGCCCCTAAATTATAAAAACGGATTTGAAATGCATGGACATACTATTAAAATAAATACTTATGACATTTGTGGTTATTCTTACTTTGCACGAAGATAACTGGGCCTGAACCATTACAATGATGAAAATTATGATTTCAAAAAAGGTCATAAAGGCCAAACCTTTTTTCAGACAAAATTTTAAGTGGCATTTTGGAATCTACGTAAAAAAATGGGACTCAAATTAGGAATTTCAGCCTAGGGGCAAACAAACACCTTAATTTTGTTACATAGTGAAATCAAACCAATTAAATCAAGAATAATTATACACTTCATTTGAGTTCAAAGGGACATTAACTCTGTGAATTGTGTATTGAGATTTCATATTCAAAATGAAGAGTTATTTTCAATCACTAAGCAATGTTCTTTCAATTGTAGTATGAATAAGCCTTGAGAATGTTGATATGAGGATGCAGAAAAAGTCAATATTGCTAGAGAAGGGAAGTGAGTAATCTTCAGAACGTAATATTCTGAACTTGCTCATTTTGTAATAGCTTTATTTTGCATCATGATTCAAATAAATAAATCCTATGCAATGTTATTTTTTACCATTAAGCGCATCTGTTTGTACATTGGAGCTAATGAAATAATGACGGTGGATCCAGTAAGTCATGCCGCTCTGGACCTCAATATTCAATCAGCCATCTAATAAATGTAACCTTTTGCTATCATCAAAGGTTTCTCTGTCGTTTGTAGTGACAAAATATAATGCTTCACTAAAATCATTGTTTTTTAAACGATTGTATTAAAATATTATGGGTATTTGTGAATTCTAATTTAGTTTACCATAAACATTTATAAACATTGATTTGTCGTAACTGTATATGAAAACATACTTTGTCGTAAATGTAAAAAATATGGAAAAAAAAAAAAAGTATGTTTGTCTATGTAAACAAATGTAACTAACTAACGAATGTGAAAAAATAGTAGATTGAAACCTTTTGATTAAAATATTAGTATATATAATATATTTTATGGGCACAAAGAAGGGAATATGATTTAACTAAGCTTGAAGTATTTAAAATATTAATTAAACAACAACTAAGTCATAGAAAAGAAAACTCAAATAAAAACATTAGAAGAAAAAGTTTAAGAGCGATTATTCTTTTGAAAGATTCCTTACCTTAATATATATTAGCAAGACTTTTTAATATTATTTGCACTGTGCTTAAGTTTAGCATCATACATTATATTATGACTGGCATTCTTTATACTCTAATATAATCTATATAACTTCATTAAAATGACTTTCTATTAATTTAATCCAAGTTTAATCAAAATCATGTAGATAATCAAGGAAAGCTGTTCTAAAAAATGAAATTCCAGTCATAGTCTATTATGGAGTGACTATGAATATAGTTTTACACATATGGGGGGGGGGGGGGGGAGAATACGACTCAAAGCGAGCATTTGATCTCTTTTAACATGGGAGGAAAAAAGAAAACAAATCAACTTCATCATCATAATCAAAAGAATTTTTTAAAGCAATTAATAAAAAAAAACAATTTAATAAAAATAAAAATATAAAATCAAATTGTTTTTAATGGTTTAGGTTACATATGATACTGGACTAAGTTGTATTATATTTTGTTTTCAATTGTTTAAAAATACCAAAGTTCATAGTCTAAAGAGCGTACAAAAATAATAGTGTTCAACTGTTGGGGGCGCAGGTTCGAATCTCGAGAAGGGATGGTCATTTTGGTCTAACTCATTAATAAGATCCTAGCACAGTGGGCTGGGGCATGGAAATACCTAAAATAAGATCTTCTCAGACACCTTACAAATAAAGTTTCTTAAAACTAGAGAAAAAATCCAATCAACAAATAAAAAATTAACTCAAACGCTCCATTCCTTCAAAAATGGTGAACGTTTGAAGATCGGCCAATTTTCAATTTCTTGATAAGTTAAAATTGTTGTTTGGTCCACGACTGCATTAACCCACCCATCCAAAGGATGCTTAAAAATGATGAAAACATGTCCATTAGTGCTCATTTTTTCACAGTAACCCTGAAAGTCCTTAAGCTTACTGTTTTCAATCCAATATTTCATTGGGTATGTCCCAATTTCATCAGAATTAACTTTTTTTCTCGAAATTTCAGCTCTAAAAAATCACAGTTTTTTACGCCAAAATTCTGCACAAGATGGTAAAAATCTTAAAATGCCACAAGCCAGATTTCCTCCAGGCCACATTTTCTGAAAATATAGACATATACCTTTTAAATAATCCCTGTACTAAGAAATCTGGCTTGTGGCAATTCAAACTAGAGGCATATATACACTCAGAGAGTGCAAACCTCCGCCGTCACGGGGTCCTTATGAGCCTTCTGAGGCGGATTTTTCACGACTGGGGAGGCGTAGAGGGACGGGGGAGGGTTCCCCTAGACGGAAATTCGAGAGGAAGACGCTCCCGGCCCCAATTTCACATCACAGCGACATCTATTGGCAGAGTAGGCTAACTTGAAAATTTTTGTAGTATTTAGCTCATTTGGCGTCTTAATTCTGCACTCAGAGATACCAAAATTTAATCACTTCTGGCTTTTGGCATTTCCAACAACTCCACAAAATTTCATTCAAATCCGTTCAGTACTTTTGAGTTATCCTGCTTACAAACCAACAAACCAACAAACTAACAAACCAACAAACGCCAGTGAAAACAATACCTCCTTCGGCGGAGGTAATAATTGGAAATCCAAAAATGCAGTCAGATTCAATCAAAAATCAACCCTTTTCCTGCTATTCAACAGATATTATTTTTTTAGCTATGATTCTACGGACCGCTGAGCAATGATGATGCTTTGTTTGAGAGGCTTTGTTGCTAAACTTTCTGTATTTTTTTCTTATTAGTTGAAAAATTGTAATAAATTGTAGTAAATTGTAATCACCTCTTTAATACGCTTCCAACGAGCCCTCATCTATGATCAGGGGATCATTTTAAGCCGAGATCTACCAAAAAACGTGTTTTTGGGCCAGTATGCCCGAATATGGTTATTTGGACCCAGACCCCAAAAATTAGATTTTTTTTGAAAAATTTCTTTAGAACTGTAATCACCTTATTAATACGCTTCCAACGAGCCCTCAACCATGATCAGGGGATCATTTAAAGCCAAGATATACCAGAAAATGTGTTTTTGGGCCCATATGCCCATATATGGTTATTTGGACCCAGACGCCCAAAATTTGGAAATTTTTGAAAAATTTCTTTAGAACTGTAATCACCTCTTTAATACGCTTCCAACGAGCCCTCAACCATGATCAGGGGATCATTTAAAGCCAAGATATACCAGATAATGTGTTTTTGGGCCCATATGCCCATATATGGTTATTTGGACCCATACCCCCAAAATTTGGAATTTTTTTAGGAAGTTTGGTGCTATAATCGCAATAGATTTTAGTAAAGCCTTCGATTCAATCAGGCATAATTTTATTCTAAAGGCAGTAAAAAAATATCTGCCACCTCCTTTTTTTAACCCCATCCGTTCCCTTTTATTCAATGGATCTTCAACAATTATGATCGACGGTGTACGAAGTGACCCTATCATCCTTGGCAAAAGCTGTAGGCAAGGATGCCCAGTATCTCCATTACTATTTGTAGCGGCAATGGAACAGTTAAGCACCATTTTAAACCGAAAATATGGAGGCTTTGGCGTCCTACTTGGCTTAAAACGGCATCTTATTGATCTCTATGCCGATGATATTACTCTAATGATAGAAGGAAACTCAGCAAAACAGGTTATGAAGCGTGTGGAGGTTGTTCTTAATTTTTTAATAAAATTCTCTAAAGTCTCTGGGATGAAAATTAATAAGAGTAAAACGGCCATTCTTCCTATAGGCTCATGGAAACCTGCAGAAAATGTCATTATAACGGGATGCAAAGTTGTTAAATCAGTGCAAATTCTAGGAATAGAATGGGGAATGGACGGACCATCACAATCTAATTTTGAAAGACTGCATATTCAAGCAATTAAATGGTGTAAAGCGTGGAGAGGGTTAAGCCTTCAAAGAAGAGTGGATCTTTATAATACGGTTCTAATTTCTCAAATGGTCTACACGTCAACTGCCTCACCAATTATTGGAGAAAGGCTCATTCAAGCTGAAGATCACTGGTTGGACACCCTTTTCGATAAACGCTATATTTCCATTTTGAAAAGAAAACGGTCGCAATTAGGAGGTGGGCTAGTTCTCCTCAATAAAATAGTCCCGAAATTGTATCGGAAAATATTAAAGGAACTAGCTATAGGGCCAACGAATGAATGGAGAGGGTACATATATGCTTCGAATATATATACTGCTCTCTTATTTGGAACGGATATGTCTAATGATAATGTAGCACAATTCTCTGAAAACTGGGCAGCTGCACAAAGAATTTTTTGGAGAGGTTCCCCAATATTTGACAACAATAACATCATTGACATAATTCGTAAGAACGCCAGCAAGCCCCCATTCTTTAAAATGTTAAACTTTAAACCAGACGAACTGGAAAAAATTGCACTTAGAGAAGGAGCTTTTACATATGGTGATATAAGGAGTGAATCGGTTTTCATGACAGGGAGGTTTCTTTATCCTCTTCAAAGAACCGCCAAATATCACACACAGCTAATGCCATGGTTCCTGAAATTTACCGACAAAGAAATCGGGACTCGTGAGGCCCATTCTGTTGCTGAAGAACATTTAAAAAACTTGAATCTTCCCCCTGAGTGGAAGAGGAATATTTTGAGGTCAATGGTTGGAATCGTTGATGGGCGAAAATTTACAAGTCAACTACAAATATCGGCCAATATTATCAAATTTTTGGGACATTGTAAGGATTGTGGTCTTTTATACAACAACTACAAACATGCATTTTGTGATTGTCCAGCTCTAACTATCATCAAAGATTACTTAGAGTTAAACGCAATGAACATTTCCGGGTTTGAAAAGGACCATATCAAAGGCTACATCCTGTTTGGCATTTCTAGGAGGGACTCAGGGATCAAAACTGAAAGTTTGTCCATATGTGCGGCAATAAGTAATTGCAAGGCGTATATTGCCAAATCATTAACAGAAGAAGTTTTGATTGATGAACATAAATTACGCACCATCATGATCGGTGCTGCCGCCAGATACTCCGCTTTGTCACTGAAGATTCCCAAAGTACAGAACAGAGGATGGAACTACGCGGCTGAACTGATCAAATACGTCCCATCTACATCACCTCATCTCGCAGCAACACTCAATGTCCTTATTCGCCAGTACAAGAAATACAAGAACACCAAAAACGAACGCTTATAAATTGATCTTATTTATTTGTCTTCTTATCTTTTGCATTTAAGAATTTTATATATTTTAGATTTTTCTTGAATATTTGCTATATTTTATTGCCTTTTGTATTTAATAATTGTATTAGTTGTATTTATATATATCAAGAATGTTAAATGTTTTAGATTTTTAAGGTCTTAAAAAGGAAATTAATTTTAAACTAAAATGTTTATTTATGTTATTCCTAACACAAATTTCCTTTTTTTAAATTATTTTACATTATATGTTTTACATTATATGATGTATTATTTTTATTCAATAAAGACCGTGCTTATGAGAAAAAAAATTGGAATTTTTGAAAAATTCCTTTAGAACTGTAATCACCTCATTAATACGCTTCCAACGAGCCCTCAACCATGATCAGGGAATAATTTTAAGCCAAGATATTCACATTTTCCAATATTTCGGCCTCCCAGCCCACTGTGCCTAGGTTCGATAGACAAATTTCAATGCTAGTATCCTTATTTATATCCTGTCGAATGCAATTCTATCGAACCATATAGGCAAAAAATAATAATATCTGATAATATTCAAGTATCCCACACATACTATGTTGGCCTTTATATACAGTCAAACCTGTATCTAGCGGCCACTCAGGGAACCCAAAAAGGGACCGTTAGAGACAAGTGACTGCTTGTCATAGAAGGTTTTAGTTGATGAGTGACCTCTATATGCAGGTGGCTGCAAATACGGGCTTCTCTTTATTTGCTTACGATCTCTCAAAGATCCATATTGAAAAATCACATTAAACTAGACTTTTTGTAAATAATGCATAAAATCATAATACAGACTTCTTATGCGTTCTTTTGAGACGTAATATTGTTATTTTGTATATTAACACTTCAAGAAGTCATGTGTAAATAAAAAAGTGATAGAAGGCTTGAAAATGCCAGGTAATCCCTAATCCGAAAATTTGGCCATATATTGGACTTTTTCTGATGGAGAAACTTCCTCTATTATTATTATCAACAGTTCTCTGTATAACTTAGCCTTGTATGCGACACCCACGAAGCACATCACTTCTGTATATGATGCTAGGTTCAGTAACAGGTATTGATATAATATCAAACAAATGGATATAGTCAGACGGCATCTAATTATTTCACTATTCTCAAGAAAAAAAAGTAAATAGAGGCATGTCGTATTTCACCCATAGGAGCCCGAGTTGTAACAACCAAAGCTCTCCAAAAATTCTCAATGTTTGGATTTCCTCGAGAACGTTGATTAATTGACAAGGGGATTTTAGCGTTTTGACACATTAACATACGCTGTAGTTTGTCCGAACTATGTATAAAATTGTCCTTCATAACCTACATTATATGCATTACCTGTAACACACACACACGATATATATATATATATATATATATCACAACCCTCGTCTCCAATTGCACTCATCGTCAAGGCCTACCAAAAGTAAGATCTCTACTATTCAAGAATTTTCTCGCATCTGTTCAAAAGAATATACATATTTTGTTTCTTTGGACCCATTTAAGATACCATAATAACCTCAGGAAAACTCCGTGGGCCGATTCCTTAAAAATGTATGTCTACATTCAACACTGCTTAGACTTTTGGAGTTCTTATGACACCCCCATTGTCTTTATTCATTTTTCGAAGGACCATATGGTTATGAGTAAGTTATGAGTATACGTTTAGCTCATAAGCCCTGAAATGTCTTTGGTCAAATAAGTTGTAGATAAAAATTCCTAGTTTCTAACTCTACCCAGTTGATAACTTCCACAAATAAACATTAGTTCAAATTACTAATTGGAGTGCATATTTAAAATACGTTTAGTTAAGACTCTGTGGAATATTTTTTTACAAATGTTAATATTATTGTAGATAGGCTTCTTTGTTTTTTATAGTAATGATATCATTTATAGAAGCTTGGTTTTATTCTGAACAACATACTTTTTTACTCTAAAACACTTATTTCTATTATCTAAGACCTTTTTCAGATGTTTTTGGAAATACTTCCTGAATAAATAATTGTGTAGAGTTCTGCAAATGCTCCTTCCCTAATTGACAAGCCTTAATTTTGAAACGCTACATGGGTTTTCGCTTTGAGGTCAAGCTGAGAATGTTGTTAGCTGTTTAGGCTTGTTATTTAAAAAAATAACACAAGTGTTGAACCATAGATGGGGAATCGAGTCACATAATATTGAATAGATCCCAAATCGAGTCCTCAATTCGATGACCTTGAACTCGAGTTTTAATATGTTACGACATTCGCAATTTTTTGGGACTCGAAGAAAAATAACTCATGATTTGATGTGAACTTTTTGACTTGAAATGCCACCATTTAACTTAACGACCTTAAGGTTGCTTGTCTGTTTGATAGTTTCCTCCATGAGCTTTATTTTTCGTTCTATCAATATCTTCTCTAAGCAAATGAAGGACGGTCATAATTAAAAGTCGCTTCGAAACATGGTAACGTTCAGCTCAATGCCAAATTAAAAAATAGCACTTCCTTTATTTTAATTAGCTGAATGTTAACTTTTATTCTTCAGTGAAACAACTCCAACTCGCGAGTTGCAATAAAACTGTCACAGTGAAAATTATGTTGACGTGTTTTCTACGAAATTCGTATATAATATTCCAATTTTAAAGCTAAATAAATAAGAATACGATATAATAATCACATAAGATTATAGTTCCTTTGATATAATTGCAGTATCCTTGAGGATATGAATAAGAATGATAGTGGTAATAAAGTTAGTCTATCGACCTTAGGATCAACTACTTTTTAAAATTTACCTTCTAGTGCTATTGCACATAAATAACGCGTCTCTTACTTATTCACCTTGACACCTGTATTAGATTATTTCACCAATATCCCATTTGACTTATATACACAATGCAATATTGTATTCTTAAATATTTGTGTATCTTTTGGATCAGCAGGTCATAAAATATACTCCAATAGTTTTTATATCGAAACAATGGTTAAGTTTGTGGGAATTATGGTTTAAAATCTTTTTTAAATATGAAGTATGCAGAAAGGAATTCAAATCTAAGGACTTATAGAGCCGATAGTATTGTAAATGCTATGAAACATAAAATATATATAGTCATAAAAAGATCACAAATCATAGATCCCTCTCCATCTAATACATTTTACATCTACATACATACTTACAGGGCTCTCAAGTTTTGAAGTGAGTTCAAAGTGAGATTTAACCAGCATTCAAATATTTAAAAAAGCAGTGATGACGGTTTTTTAGAAAATAATTTCCAAAAAAAGTGATGACGTTTTATTTTAGAAAAGAATTTCCGAAAAAAAGTGATGACTTTTTTTTTAGAAAAGAATTTCAACGAACGAACCGTGATAATTTAATTGCGTGAGAAATACAATGTGTGGCGTGTAAGCGGGTGGAAATGCGTGTGTCACACGCCAAATGCGTGAGACTTGAGAGCCCTGTACTTATGTAATACATAGAGATATTAAGATATAATTCCCTCCGATTAGCAGACAAACATCCTTCAGCTGTATTCAGGACACAATGACGTATTCTCTGAAGGATCCATCCTTCAATAGCAGAGAAACATCGTTCAGCTGATTCTGGAGCCAATGACGTATTTCTTTGAAAAATTCAATAAACTCTCTATATCTTATATCTCTATGCTCTGATACTGTCCTATATAAAGAGTGGTTGTCGAAGATTCAAAGAAAGTATATGTTAAGTAATATCAGGAAACTTCTTACAATCTCCTTTGTCAAATATTTAAATACGTACTTTGATCAGCTGGTTCTTAAATAAGCTATACACAATATGTATTTTTCCTAATATTTCCTTCTGCCATCACAATATGCTAATATGAATACAATGAAATACATTTTTGCGTAAATGATAAAGTACTAATCATTTTGTAAACTTTATGAAGTTCAAGTAGTTCTCATTTTTGGGTTAAGCATTTTTGAAAAACACGAGCTATCAAGAAGTTACATTCAATGGGACTCTAATCTATATAACATGACCACAGACATTGGCAAACATTATTGTGTCATGAGTCGCTGAATTCCTTTTGAAGAGGAACAAGGATATGATAGAGGCGTAGTGCCAAGGAGCAGCCATCCTGTGAGTGAACGAGTGACGTCACATCTGACGTAACTTTAGATAGATTCAAATTATTGGATTCCTCAATTCCATTTATAATCTATTTTATAAAATATATAAGTACATGTCTTCATATACACAAATCAATTAATAAATACATATTTCTTATTCATTTAATTCACTCAAATAGCTCTAAATAAAACATATTGAGATACAGCTTCAAACTGTATAAATGTTTCGTTATTGAATGAATATAGGAAAACATTTGTATGTTTTATAGTGTTCTATGGGGAAATGGTAATAATGTAATTATGGCTTTTCTGCTCTGGGTTCTTTTGATATATCTAATCAACGTTTACATCATTGAAGTATTCATAGGTTCCGAAACATTAATAATGACCACAATATAGCTTAAATAAGACTTGACTTAATAGCAAATGCATGTAAAACAACAACATATGTTTGCTTATTTTTACTCTTCTTGAATCAACGTAATATTAACTAGAAGCACTCAGAGAGTGCAAACCTCCGCCGATCCCCACCAAATGAATCACTTGGTCTTTTTGTCATTTCCAACCCTCTACGCACTGTCCCTTTATTTACACTCTAGAGGTACATGAAAAAAAAACTGACGTCATCAAAGAGGAGAGCACAACACAGCGACATCTATTGGCAGAGTAGGCTAACTTGAAATATTTATTAGTATTTAGCTCATTTTGCATCTTAATTCTGCACTCAGAGATGCCAAAATTTATCACTTGTTCCCTTTAGCATTTCCAACAGCTCCACAAAGTTTCATCCGAATCCGTTCCTGCACTTTTTGAGTTATCCTCCTGACAAACAAACAAACCAACCAACAAACCAACGCCAGTGAAAATAATACCTCCTTCGGCGGAGGTAAAAAAAGACATTTACTTAACTACGAAATATAGGTAAGTATCATTGAGATCCAAACCTTAAGCTCCCCGGTTCACTACTACTAGATATCCATTGGCTCTCACTAAGTGTCTGCCTGTTGAGCTATGAATCATACAATGGCATAGATTAGGAATGTTAGGAAATGATGTTACAGGTGTATATCTACACAGTTATACCGTTGAAATACTACCTACGAATTTTTCTATGTTCAAGGTAAATCTTTTGTAGATATTTGTTTTATACATAGATCCTATTCCATATACATTGTACATTCTTTATTAAAGTTACATAGTTCTCGCAATAGTATACATATATATATAAACATATGCGTAGTGGAGATGTTTGGTTTGGGGGGCAACATTCAATTTGCTCGATTTTAATAAGAACTGTGTAAATCGTGAAAAAATAATCGATTAACGAAAGCTATGTAGATTGAATTTTCTTTATAGTAATTACACATTATTCATTATATTCTATTTATTTGGTTATAATTCATAATCAGGTTGCTTTCATTATTCGTATTTTTTCTATAACTTATATGCCCGAATACCCCAACCAATTTGCCCGAATTTGATAACTCACCCGTATTTTTTGGGGGGCAGTTGCCCCCCCCTTTGTCTCCTACGCCATGTATATATATATATATATAATCAATAAATATAGCGACAAAACGACTTCATAACAACACTCCATTTTCTTTCTTTCTTGGTCTTATAGTCAGAGTGATGTCCCATTTATTGTTAGATTTGATGAAACAAATAATCCTACATTATTTCACTGATTCTGCGCAGTTGCTTTGCTAAAAAAATATGAATGTAATATTGGAGGAGGCCTTCAAGAAATTCGACAATGATTCAGGCACATGAGTCAGCTGAATTGGTGTTGTTAGGGATGAATTCCTCCTCTCTGAATACCTCATGTTCCCTCCTCAACAGCTGCGAAGAAAGTGATGCTTTATTAAGTAATTCAATTGCTGTTTTAAGTCTTTTTTTATCTTTCTACTCATCATTCTATAGATAAAAGTCCCCGTGTGTTCTACTTAACATAAGCCCAGTACATTGAATCTTATAAATTAAGGTAATCAAATATATAGTTCCCTTTTCTTAAGCCTTTCCTTGGCATTAAAAAACGAAACAGGAAGCCATTGGCGGCGCCATCACTTTGCCTGAGTATGTATTAAAATAATTAGCAAAAGATATAATTGAATTTATCGACATGGTTTTTTGTAGTTTCCTTGCTTCTGAATTAATATTATTATCTCTTTTGAGTTTCAGTTGGCATAATATTATTTGTAAAAAGTGCACTGAAGTAAAAGGAGTCACAGTAGCAGTAGGATTCAAAGGACTGCAACCTAAGGAAGCACTCATAGATATGCATACATGCATTAAATACATATTTTTAGAGTGTTGTTTATATTTCTTAAGTTGGTCTGCTCACCTCCTTGGATTCTCCCTCTTGCATTTAAATTAATTCAATAGAGTAAAATTTAAATGCATATTGTAGCCCCTCTGAAAAGACTGGGTTTATAGAGCGTGGAGGCGTTTAAAAAGATTCCTTGCATATTCATTCACAAAATATTTATAACCTTATTTTAAATAATGGCGTCTACCACTTATCTGATTATGTCTGCAATAGCTGTTAAATGTTGATGGTTGTCCCATCGATGAATGTCGCTTCT
Source organism: Caligus rogercresseyi (assembly GCA_013387185.1). NCBI lineage: Eukaryota > Metazoa > Arthropoda > Copepoda > Siphonostomatoida > Caligidae > Caligus > Caligus rogercresseyi. The sequence continues at coordinate 2,330,620 of CP045891.1, forward strand.
GGACACTCCTGGTCGACTTAGTACAGTCCTATCCAACAAAAAATATCACTTTGTATTTAAAAATGATAAGGAGTTTAAGAATTATGAGTCCACTACTCATCCACAAATTAATCAAATGTGTTCTGTTCTCAAAATTGAGGGATTAGCTTTGACTCCCGAGAAGGGAAGGGCAATATTGACCTACTTAATCGTTCATCTCATCAACAGGATCATCACTTCGGGGGTGTGGCCAGACGAGTGCAGAACGGCAATCATCATACCAGTACTGAAGAAGGGCAAACCACGGAGAGAAACCTCTAGCTATAGACCTATCTCACTCCTGTGCACCATTTAAAAATTGGCCGAACGGTTACTTTACAATCAACTCATGACCTACGTCGAAGCTTCTTGTGAACTCCCCAAGAACAACAAGGCTTCCTACTGGACGAGACATCAACACTGCCCTGGCAACTCTACTGTCCAATGTTACTAAGGCTGGTGATCGTAAATTAAAGGTATGCATTGCTGCCTTCGATTTTTCTGTGACCTTTGACCTTTTGGAAGAAATATACTCTGGCAAAATTCCAATGGATGGCGGGGTCCACCAAAAAGCTGATGCTCAGTTACCTAACGGGTGGGCGACAGCAGGTGAATTGAAACGGCCAACGGTCCAGTTTCCTGAACATAAAGTACAGCGTCAGGCAGGGTTCTGTGCTTGAGCCCCTACTTTTCATCCTTTCTAACAGCTGACCTACCTGATTAACTGTCTGTCACAGCCATTGAGAGAGTTATGCACGTTATCAATTGCTTGGAGGGTCCCAAAGACAATTGCAGGGATGTCTAGATCCTTTTAGTTCCTAAAGCGTCATATAATTATATATATATATAATTATATGACGCTTTAGGAAGTAGAATAGATTCAAACAATTTATGGTTTTTCAAATAATAACTTGAGCAAATAGGAAAGCGAAAAATATTAGTGTAGGATTTTCATGGACGTTACTATATTTGTTATACATCTAATGATCAGAACTCGGCCTTTGAGTCAACAATTGTGGAATATATAAAAAAACTTTTGAAATAGAATGTTAATTCATGTTTTATGTAACTGATCAGATTTGATAATATCTTTTCTGTATATTTGATGTATTTTATATTTTACATTTTGAGAGAGCGTTCAGATATTAGACTGAGAGTTATAGCCCTATACTCATTCATGGAAGCCTTCTAGCGTATTTCAGATGAGGATCTTTTGTTACTACTTTTGTATGTATATATTGACTGAATATAGTCAGAGTTTTCTTTGTCAAGGAGTGGATGAAATATCATTGAGGCATCTTGAGAAAAATAATAACAACAAAAATATTTTCATCATACCATTTTAAAATTCCAGAAGAAATTAATATAATTAAGACTGAGGAGTCATCAAATTACACACACACACACGCTACAAATTTCGTTATTTTGATATGGAAGTCAAGAAAAATGATATGTTGAAATCAATCATATTATCTTTCTTCCTCCCCCATTAGATAGTCCAACCAACCCAATGGATTTGAAAAATGTAAATGAAAAACCATTTGAACCTTTGAAATTTGATTAAAATACCTGGAATACCTACAAATCATTATCTAGTCCAGTCTTATTGTTGTCCCTTTGGATGCTTTGCTCTATAATATGTGTTATTACCTCCGCCGAAGGAGGTATTTGTTTTCACTGGCGTTGGTTTGTTGGTTGGTTTGTTTGTCAGCAGGATAACTCAAGAAGTACGGAACGGATTCAGATGAAACTTTTTGGAGTTGTTGGAAATGCCAAAAGGAACAAGTGATTAAATTTTGGCATCTCTGAGTGCTTCTTTAAGATGCAAAATGAGCTAAATACTAATAAATATTTCAAGTTAGCCTACTCTGCCATAGATGTCGCTGTGCTGTGAAATCGGGTGCCGGGAGCGTCTTCCTCTCGGAATTTCCGTCGAGGGGAACCCTCCCCCGTCCCTCTACGCCGCCCCAGTCGTGAAAAATCCGCCTCGGAAGGCTCATAAGGACCCCGTGACGGCGGAGGTTTGCACTCTCTGAGTGTATATATGCCTCTAGTTAACATTTTTTTTAAATGCTAAGACGCTAAAACATTTATCCTCTAAGATTTTTTTCAAGGAATAGGACGACGATATCTTCAAAAAGTAAAGGAATGGAATTTTGCACGAATAAGTTCAAAGGTCCTTATTGCCCAGAAGTATATATACTTTCAAAACAATTATCTTTTTAATCATGCATACCAGTCAAGCATTTTATGAATGATAACACGAGTGTTGTTTATTGGTTCATTGAATGCCCCCATCAATTAAATTGTTTAAGCAAAGATTCAATAGACAAGAGCATTAATTAATGATTGATAAAAATCTCGCGATAAATATATTTATATACATAAATATAATTATAAGAATAATATTTATATATATAATTAATATTATATATATATAGTAATAATATAATATTTATATATAGAATAAAATAATTTGTATATATATATATACATATATATATAGAGAGAGAGAGAAAGAGAGAGATTTGTATTTATTTATGGCCACCTGAAAGTTATAAAGTTCCATTGATTTATAGATCTTAGAAACATTGATGAAAGGGTGTTTATTTAAAAGTGAATGAACACAATGGATTATCCCGGAGACCTACTTTTTTGTTATGTATTATTGGCTTCTCCTTTGTGGCCTTCTTTTCACTTCTCTTTTTAATCATGTAATCCAATAGTTCGTCTAATAAGTCTTCTTAGGTGATTCCATGTTTCTCTTGTTACCTTTGCACCCTCTCATTTCTCTTAATCATATACTTCTATGTCATGATCACGGTTACTCTTTTGTACTCAAAGCAAATACACTTAGTGATCCGTCAGCTAGAAAGTATTATTTTTTGAAGAAAAAAAAATGTCAGTAGAAGAATAATAAGAATATTGGGACCTCTATTGAAATATACTCATTATAAATATCTTTTTTCTAACTACTAGTTTTTTAAATGATTTTTGCTTAGTTTGAAATCTGATTTTAATCATGTTCCCTTAACTCACACACATATGCTTTTGAAATCATCATGTTCATAAGATCTCATTTATTTACACTTAGTTGAAGATAATTTAAATTACTGATGCCTAGATAGGCCATGCCACTGGATTAAATGGGCTTCATAACAAAGTGTATTATGAGATCCGCGATATATGAGATACCAAGGTATCCGAATGGGATTTGTAAGTATCCTTGTACACATAGGCGTAGGAGACAGGGGGGCAACTGCCCACCCCCGAAATTCGGGTGAGTTCTCAAATTAAGGCAAATTGGTTAAGGTATTGGGCATTTAAGTTGAAGAAAAAAAATTGAAATTATGAAATCAACGGATTTTAAATTATAACCAAACAAATATAGTGTAATGAATAGTATGTAATTACTATAAAGAAAATATTAATTTACATAGCGTTCTCATTCGATTAGTTTTTCACCGATTTAACAGTTCTTGTTAAAATTTGGGCAAATTGAATGCTGCCCCCCCAAACCAAACATCTGCCCCTTCGCTTATGCTTGTACATATATCTAAAAAATCATGGTGGATTTAAGACCCATGAATCTCATCATTCGGACTCTAGGGACCTTTAAGTCCCAAGTTTTCACAGTGCTGGTCATACCTACTTGGCAGAGTCAGACCTTTGCTCGGGGCCCCGTCCAATCAAAGGCTATGTGACTCATTTTTCCTTATGATTATCATTATATGTACCTTTTATTTAAGAAGCCCCCATCTATTTATTTTCCAGGGTCTCACATTTTCTGCACGTCATATAAACTGGTTTCTAATTCAAACAATTTACTTTTCCGGTGGGCTTAACAGCCTCGTACTGGAGCCCAAGGGTCCAATTGCATAGCCTAGTCATATCCACACCAAAAAAGAACTTACCTATGTACCTTGATTGAAGCTCTCAATTAAATCAAATAGATTAATCCCTATGTAAGTTTATGGAGAAGGGGACTATGGATCCCAAGAGTTACATTTATATTATAGTTGAACTACGGATTTTTTTAATGAGTACGATACACGGATATTTGAAAAAAGTCAAATTACTGGGTTTCAATTAGTGAATGATAACATTCCTGAGGGAAATAGATTAATATCATACAAAACTAATGTGGAGGTTTGGTGAGTTTGCATCCCTCGGAAGGCCATTCAATTTGGTATTCCGTTCTATAGTCTTATAATAATATAAACCCCTTTCAGATTACTTAATTCCATACTTCTATGCAGAAAATGAAGGAG
>CP045891.1:2335008-2403185 GCA_013387185.1 Caligus rogercresseyi
TGGTCAAATAAGTTGTAGATAAAAATTCCTAGTTTCTAACTTTACCAGTTGATAACTTCCACAAATAAACATTAGTTCAAATTACTAATGGAGTGCATATTTAAAATACGTGTAGTTAAGACTCTGTGAATAGTTTTTTACAAATGTTAATATTATGTAGATAGGCTTCTTGGTTTTTTTTTATAGTAATGATATCCTTTTATAGAAGCTTGGTTTTATTCTGAACAACATACTTTTGACTCTAAACACTTATTTCTATTATCTAAGACTTTTTCAGATGTTTTTTTGGAAATACTTCCTGAATAAATAATTGTGTAGAGTTCTGCAAATGCTCTTCCCTAATTGACAAGCCTTAATTTTGAAACCTAAACTGGGTTTTCGCTTTGAGGTCAAGCTGAGAATGTGTTGTCTGTGTTTAGGCTTGTTATTTAAAAAAATAATACAAGTGTTGAACCATAGATGGGGAATCGAGTAACATAATATTGAATAGATCCCAAATCGAGTCCTCAATCGATGACCTTGAACTCGAGTTTTAATATGTTACGACATTCGCAATTTTTTGGGACTCGAAGAAAAATAACTCATGATTTGATGTGAACTTTTGACTTGAAATGCCACCATTTAACTAACGACCTTAAGGTTGCTTGTCTGTTTGATAGTTTCCTCCATGAGCTTTATTTTTCGTTCTATCAATATCTTCTCTAAGCAAATGAAGGACGGTCATAATTAAAAGTCGCTTCGAAACATGGTAACGTTCAGCTCAATGCCAAATTAAAAAAATAGCACTTCCTTATTTTAATTAGCTGAATGTTAACTTTTATTCTTCAGTGAAACAACTCCAAACTCGCGAGTTGCAAAAAACTGTCACAGTGAAAATTATGTTGACGTGTTTTCTACGAAATTCGTATATATATTCCAATTTAAAGCTAAATAATAAATAAGAATACGATATAATAATAACATAAGATTATAGTTCTTTGCTATAATTGCAGTATCCTGAGGATATGAATAAGAATGATAGTGGTAAGAAGTTAGTCTATCGACCTTAGGATCAACTACTTTTTTAAAATTTACCTTCTAGTGCTATTGCACATAAATAACGCGTCTCTTATTATTCACCTTGACACCTGTATTAGATATTTCACCAATATCCCATTTGACTTATATACACAATGCAATATACAAATTTGTATTCTTAAATATTGTGTATCTTTTGGATCAGCAGGTCATAAATATACTCCAATAGTTTTATATCGAACAAATGGTTAAGTTTGTTGGGAATTATGGTTTTTAAAATCTTTTTAAATATGAAGTATGCAGAAAGGAATTCAAATCTAAGGACTTATAGAGCCGATAGTATGTAAATGCTATGAACACATAAAATAATAGTCATAAAAAGATCAGCATCATAGATCCCTCTCCATCTAATACATTTACATCTACATACATACTTACAGGGCTCTCAAGTTTGAAGTGAGTTCAAAGAGAGATTTAACCAGCATTCAAATATTAAAAAAGCAGTGATGGACGGTTTTTTAGAAAATAATTTCCGAAAAAAGTGATGACGTTTATTTTAGAAAAGAATTTCCGAAAAGTGATGACTTTTTTTTTAGAAAAGAATTTCAACGAACGAACCGTGATAATTTAATTGCGTGAGAAATACAATGTGTGGCGTGTAAGCGGGTGGAAATGCGTGTGTCACACGCCAAATGCGTGAGACTTGAGAGCCCTGTACTTATGTAATACATAGAGATATTAAGATATAATTCCCTCGATTAGCAGACAAACATCCTTCAGCTGTATTCAGGACACAATGACGTATTTCTCTGAAGGATCCATCCTTCAATAGCAGAGAACATCGTTCAGCTGTATTCTGGAGCAATGACGTATTTCTTTGAAAATTCAATAAACTCTCTATATCTTTATATCTCTATGCTCTGATACTGTCCTATATAAGAGTGGTTGTCGAAGATTCAAAGAATTTAATGTTAAGTAATATCAGGAACTTCTACAATCTCCCTTTGTCAAATATTTAAATACGTACTTTGATCAGCTGGTTCTTAATAAGCTATACACAATAGTATTTTCCTAATATTTCCTTCTGCCATCACAATATGCTAATATGAATACAATGAAATACATTTTGCGTAAATGATAAAGTACTAATCATTTTGTAAACTTTATGAAGTTCATGTAGTCTCATTTTGGGTTAAGCATTTTTGAAAAACACGAGCTATCAAGAAGTTACATTCAAAATGGGACTCTAATCTATATAACATGACCACAGACATGGCAAACATTATGGTGTCATGAGTCGCTGAATTCCTTTTGAAGAGGAACAAGGATATGAAGAGGCTTTAGGGCCAAGGAGCAGCCATCCTGTGATGAACGAGTGACGTCACATCTGACGTAACTTTAGATAGATTCAAATATTGGATTCCTCAATTCCATTTATAATCTATTTTATAAAATATATAAGTACATGGACACGATATCAATATAATAAAATACATATTTCTTATTTCATTTAATTCACTCAATATAGCTCTAAATAAAACATATTGAGATACAGCTTCAAACTGTATAAATGTTTCGTTATTGAATGAATATAGGAAAACATTTGTATTGTTTTATAGTGTTCTATGGGGAAATGGTAATAATGTAATTATGGCTTTTCTGCTCTGGGTTCTTTTGATATATCTAATCAACGTTTACATCATTGAAGTATTCATAGGTTCCGAAAACATTATAAATGACCACAATATAGCTTAAATAAGACTTTACTTAATAGCAAATGCATGTAAAACAACAACATATGTTGCTTATTTTTACTCTTCTTGAATCAACGTATATTAACTAGAAGCACTCAGAGAGTGCAAACCTCCGCCGATCCCCACCAAATGAATCACTTGGTCTTTTTGTCATTTCCAACCCTCTACGCACAGTCCCTTTATTTACACTCTAGAGGTACATGGAAAGAAAAAGAAACTGACGTAATCAAAGAAGAGAGCACAGCGACATCTATTGGCAGAGTAGGCTAACTTGAAATATTTATTAGTATTTAGCTCATTTTGCATCTTAAATAAGCACTCAGAGATGCCAAAATTTTATCACTTGTTCCCTTTGGCATTTCCAACAGCTCCACAAAGTTTCATTTGAATCCGTTCCACACTTTTTGAGTTATCCTCCTGACAAACAAACAAACCAACCAACCAACAAACCAACGCCAGTGAAAACAATACCTCCTTCGGCGGAGGTAATAAAAGACATTTACTTAACTACGAAATATAGGTAAGTATCATTGAGATCCAAACCTTAAGCTCCCGGTTCACTACTACTAGATATCCATGGCTCTCACTAAGTGTCTGCCTGTTGAGCTATGAATCATACAATGGCATAGATTAGAATGTTAGAAATGATGTTACAGGTGTATATCTACACAGTTATACAGTTGAAATTCTACTACGAATTTTTCAGTGTTCAAGGTAAATCTTATGTAGATATTTGTTTATACATAGATCCTATTCCATGTACATTGTAATTCTTAATTACTTTATGAAAGTATACATTATTCTTGCAATAGTATATATATATATATATATATATACATAACCGTAGTGGAGATGTTGGTTTGGGGGGCAACATTCAATTTGCTCGAATTTTAATGCGAACTGTTAAATCGGTGAAAAAATAATCGATTAAAGAAAACTATGTAGATTGATTTTCTTTATAGTAATTACACAATATTCATATATTATATTTATTTGGTTATAATTCAAAATCCGGTTGCTTTCATTATTCATATTTTTTCTATAACTTAAATACTTAAATGCCATACCTCAACCATTTGCCCAAATTTGAGAACTCACCCGTATATTTTTTTCTATATCTATTCTATATATATATATATATATATATATATATATATATATATATATATATTATAATTATATATATAATATATATATATATATATATCTAATATATCTATATATATATATAATATATATATATATATTATATATATATTATATATTTTCTATATTATTATGAAATGTTTGAAATGTTTGAAACATTGTGGATTTTCTGTTTCTTGGTGATAAAAGAAGACGACATACAAAGTTTGAACAAAATCGGTCAAGATTACGAGGTCGCGCAACGAGGTCAAAGTTTTAAAAATTTAGTAAAAATATAGTTTTCGCAAATTTCTTCAAAATGGTGGACGTTACAGACTTCAATAATAATTATTAATTTAAAGGAAATCTAATACTACCAGACGTATGTTTGATGTTTTTTAATAAAACAAAGTTTTCAGTAAAAACAAAGAAAAAAATGGAGTGTGTATTGTTAGCTTATTTCATAGCTTTTTGGTGTCAATTAACTTCACTCGCCTGTAGAAGATGACTTGTTCGCTTCAGAGTAAAATAGTACTTTTAAGTTTAGTAAAACTTTAGATGATAAATCCAAAAATGACCTTAGTTGCATTCTATCAATTCAGTACAATCTGAGTTTACATCATATGATTCAGAGCCTGTATTGACCTATAAGAAATCGATTATGAAAAAATAAATCATAATGTGTTTCTTAGATGTGCGTCAAGGTATCCTCTCAAAATTTTACTTTGTCTCTGACGCATTTATAATCCATTATATGCGTCATTTTGTACGCGAGATAGGCTTTTTTAATGTACATATAACTCTCTACTTATTAAATTGACATGATTTAGTATACCAAAATATTAAAGCTGGTTAACCAAGCTTTCATTTGATATATTTGTGTTCTAAAAATCGCTATACTTTAAGAGATATAAGCAAATACGTACTCTTCCCCAAAAATTGATCTTTTGATATGAGAATATACGATTACCATCTGGTAACTGCTGTTAGTGTAACCTGGATAGGAAGAAAAAAAGAAGGAGAGAAGTGAGGCAAAATACTCCCTCCTCTTCTTTCTAAATTTTGTAAAAATAGTTTTTTCAAAAAAAGTAATAACGAAACCTTTGACACCAGTGACGTCCGATTTCTAACAATGCTAGAGATTTTTATTTAGATACTCGTTTTCAGCATCAAAAAATGAACCAGAATTGCTGGGTATATGTAAAGAACTAAAAAAGTGGGTTTTTTTGGGAGGTCTATATATATATATATATATATATATATATATATAAATATAGTATAAAAATACTTATAAAAACACTCCATTTTCTTTCTTTCTTGGTCTTATAGTCAGAGTGATGTCCCATTTATTGTTAGATTTGATGAAACAAAATAATCCTACATATTTCACTGATTCTGCGCAGTTGCTTTGCTAAAAAAATATAAATGTAATATTGGAGGAGGCCATTCAAGAAATTCGACAATGATTCAGGCACATGAGTCAGCTGAATTGATGTTGTTAGGGATGAATTCCTCCTCTCTGAATACCTCATGTTCCCTCCTCAACAGCTGCGAAGAAAGTGATGCTTTATTAAGTAATTTCAATTGCTGTTTTTTAAGTTTTTTTATCTTTCTACTCATCATTCTATAGATAAAAGTCCCCGTGTGTTCTACTTAAGCATAAGCCCAGTACATTGAATCTTATAAATTAAGGTAATCAAATATATAGTTCCCTTTTCTTAAGCCTTTCCTTGGCATTAAAAAACGAAACAGGAAGCCATTGGCGGCGCCATCACTTTGCCTGAGTATGTATTAAAATAATTAGCAAAAGATATAATTGAATTTATCGACATGGTTTTTTGTAGTTTCCTTGCTTCTGAATTCATATTATTATCTCTTTTGAGTTTCAGTTGGCATAATATTATTTGTAAAAAGTGCACTGAAGTAAAAGGAGTCACAGTAGCAGTAGGAATTCAAAGGACTGCAACCTAAGGAAGCACTCATAGATATGCATACATGCATTAAATACATATTTTTAGAGTGTTGTTTATATTTCTTAAGTTGGTCTGCTCACCTCCTTGGATTCTCCCTCTTGCATTTAAATTAATTCAATAAGAGTAAAATTTTAAATGCATATTGTAGCCCCTCTGAAAAGACTGGGTTTATAGAGCGTGGAGGCGTTTAAAAAGATTCCTTGCATATTCATTCACAAAATATTTATAACCTTATTTTAAATAATGGCGTCTACCACTTATCTGATTATGTCTTGCAATAGCTGTTAAATGTTAATGGTTGTCCCATCGATGAATGTCGCTTCTTGGACACTCCTGGTCGACTTAGTACAGTCCTATCCAACAAAAAATATCACTTTGTATTTTAAAAATGATAAGGAGTTTAAGAATTATGAGTCCACTACTCATCCACAAATTAATCAAATGTGTTCTGTTCTCAAAATTGAGGGATTAGCTTTGACTCCCGAGAAGGGAAGGGCAATATTGACAACTTAATCGTTCATCTCATCAACAGGATCATCACTTCGGGGGTGTGGCCAGACGAGTGCAGAACGGCAATCATCATACCAGTACTGAAGAAGGGCAAACCACGGAGAGAAACCTCTAGCTATAGACCTATCTCACTCCTGTGCACCATTTAAAAATTGGCCGAACGGTTACTTTACAATCAACTCATGACCTACGTCGAAGCTTCTTGTGAACTCCCACAAGAACAACAAGGCTTCCTAACTGGACGAGACATCAACACTGCCCTGGCAACTCTACTGTCCAATGTTACTAAGCTGGTGATCGTAAATTAAAGGTATGCATTGCTGCCTTCGATTTTTCTGTGACCTTTGACCTTTTGGAAGAAAATATACTTCTGGCAAAATTCCAATGGATGGCGGGGTCCACCAAAAAGCTGATGCTCAGTTACCTAACGGGTGGGCGACAGCAGGTGAATTGAAACGGCCAACGGTCCAGTTTCCTGAACATAAAGTACAGCGTCAGGCAGGGTTCTGTGCTTGAGCACCTACTTTTCATCCTTTCTAACAGCTGACCTACCTGATTAACTGCCTGTCACAGCCATTGAGAGAGTTATGCACGTTATCAATTGCTTGGAGGGTCCCAAAGACAATTGCAGGGATGTCTAGATCCTTTTAGTTCCTAAAGCGTCATATAATTATATATATAATATATAATTATATGACGCTTTAGGAAGTAGAATAGATTCAAACAATTTATGGTTTTTCAAAATAATAACTTGAGCAAATAGGAAAGCGAAAAATATTAGTGTAGGATTTTCATGGACGTTACTATATTTGTTATACATCTAATGATCAGAACTCGGCCTTTGAGTCAACAATTGTGGAATATATAAAAAAACTTTTGAAATAGAATGTTAATTCATGTTTTATGTAACTGATCAGATTTGATAATATCTTTTCTGTATATTTGATGTATTTTATATTTTACATTTTGAGAGAGCGTTCAGATATTAGACTGAGAGTTATAGCCCTATACTCATTCATGGAAGCCTTCTAGCGTATTTCAGATGAGGATCTTTTGTTACTACTTTTGTATGTATATATTGACTGAATATAGTCAGAGTTTTCTTTGTCAAGGAGTGGATGAAATATCATTGAGGCATCTTGAGAAAATAATAACAACAAAAATATTTTCATCATACCATTTTAAAATTCCAGAAGAAATTAATATAATTAAGACTGAGGAGTCATCAAATTACACACACACACACGCTACAATTTCGTTATTTTGATATGGAAGTCAAGAAAATGATATGTTGAAATCAATCATATTATCTTTCTTCCTCCCCCATTAGATAGTCCAACCAACCCAATGGATTTGAAAAATGTAAATGAAAAACCATTTGAACCTTTGAAATTTGATTAAAATACCTGGAATACCTACAAATCATTATCTAGTCCAGTCTTATTGTTGTCCCTTTGGATGCTTTGCTCTATAATATGTGTTATTACCTCCGCCGAAGGAGGTATTGTTTTCACTGGCGTTGGTTTGTTGGTTGGTTTGTTTGTCAGCAGGATAACTCAAGAAGTACGGAACGGATTCAGATGAAACTTTGTGGAGTTGTTGGAAATGCCAAAGGAACAAGTGATTAAATTTTGGCATCTCTGAGTGCTTCTTTAAGATGCAAAATGAGCTAAATACTAATAAATATTTCAAGTTAGCCTACTCTGCCAATAGATGTCGCTGTGCTGTGAAATCGGGTGCCGGGAGCGTCTTCCTCTCGGAATTTCCGTCGAGGGGAACCCTCCCCCGTCCCTCTACGCCGCCCCAGTCGTGAAAAATCCGCCTCGGAAGGCTCATAAGGACCCCGTGACGGCGGAGGTTTGCACTCTCTGAGTGTATATATGCCTCTAGTTAACATTTTTTTTAAATGCTAAGACGCTAAAACATTTATCCTCTAAGATTTTTTTCAAGGAATAGGACGACGATATCTTCAAAAGTAAAGGAATGGAATTTTGCACGAATAAGTTCAAAGGTCCTTATTGCCCAGAAGTATATATACTTTCAAAACAATTATCTTTTTAATCATGCATACCAGTCAAGCATTTTATGAATGATAAACACGAGTGTTGTTTATTGGTTCATTGAATGCCCCCATCAATTAAATTGTTTAAGCAAAGATTCAATAGACAAGAGCATTAATTAATGATTGATAAAAATCTCGCGATATATATTTATATACATAAATATAATTATAAGAATAATATTTATATATATAATTAAATATTATATATATATAGTAATATATAATATTTATATATAGAATAAAATAATTTGTATATATATATATACATATATATAGAGAGAGAGAGAAAGAGAGAGATTTGTATTTATTTATGGCCACCTGAAAGTTATAAAGTTCCATTGATTTATAGATCTTAGAAACATTGATGAAAGGGTGTTTATTTAAAAGTGAATGAACACAATGGATTATCCCGGAGACTACTTTTTTGTTATGTATTATTGGCTTCTCCTTTGTGGCCTTCTTTTCACTTCTCTTTTTAATCATGTAATCCAATAGTTCGTCTAATAAGTCTTCTTAGGTGATTCCATGTTTCTCTTGTTACCTTTGCACCCTCTCATTTCTCTTAATCATATACTTCTATGTCATGATCACGGTTACTCTTTTGTACTCAAAGCAAATACACTTAGTGATCCGTCAGCTAGAAAGTAATTATTTTTGAAGAAAAAAAATGTCAGTAGAAGAATAATAAGAATATTGGGACCTCTATTGAAATATACTCATTATAAATATCTTTTTCTAACTACTAGTTTTTTAAATGATTTTTGCTTAGTTTGAAATCTGATTTTAATCATGTTCCCTTAACTCACACACATATGCTTTTGAAATCATCATGTTCATAAGATCTCATTTATTTACACTTAGTTGAAGATAATTAAAATTACTGATGCCTAGATAGGCCATGCCACTGGATTAAAATGGCTTCATAACAAAGTGTATTATGAGATCCGCGATATATGAGATACCAAGGTATCCGAATGGGATTTGTAAGTATCCTTGTACACATAGGCGTAGGAGACAGGGGGGCAACTGCCCACCCCCGAAATTCGGGTGAGTTCTCAAATTAAGGCAAATTGGTGAAGGTTTGGGCATTTAAGTTGAAGAAAAAAAATTGAAATTATGAAATCAACCGGATTTTAAATTATAAGCAAACAAATATAGTGTAATGAATAGTATGTAATTACTATAAAGAAAATATTAATTTACATAGCTTTCTTCATTCGATTAGTTTTTCACCGATTTAACAGTTCTTGTTAAAATTTGGGCAAATTGAATGCTGCCCCCCCAAACCAAACATCTCCCTTCGCTTATGCTTGTACATATATCTAAAAAAAATGGTGGATTTAAGACCCATGAATCTCATCATTCGGACTCTAGGGACCTTTAAGTCCCAAGTTTTACACAGTGCTGGTCATACCTACTTGGCAGAGTCAGACCTTTGCTCGGGGCCCCGTCCAATCAAAGGCTATGTGACTCATTTTCCTTATGATTATCATTATATGTACCTTTTATTTAAGAAGCCCCCATCTATTTATTTTCCAGGGTCTCACATTTTCTGCACGTCATATAAACTGGTTTCTAATTCAAACAATTTACTTTTCCGGTGGGCTTAACAGCCTCGTACTGGAGCCCAAGGGTCCAAGTTGCATAGCCTTAGTCATATCCACACCAAAAAAGAACTTACCTATGTACCTTGATTGAAGCTCTCAATTAAATCAAATAGATTAATCCCTATGTAAGTTTATGGAGAAGGGGACTATGGATCCCAAGAGTTACATTTTATTATAGTTGAACTACGGATTTTTTTAAATGAGTACGATACACGGATATTTGAAAAAAGTCAAATTACTGGGTTTCAATTAGTGAATGATAACATTCCTGAGGGAAATAGATTACATATCATACAAAACTAATGTGGAGGTTTGGTGAGTTTGCATCCCTCGGAAGGCCATTCAATTTGGTATTCCGTTCTATAGTCTTATAATAATATAAACCCATTTCAGATTAACTTAATTCCATACTCCTATGCAGAAAATGAAGGAGATTATAGATGGCTCTATACAAATGAACCAATAACCTTTTTTCTTTGTAAACTTTCATTTCTTTGCTTTCGAGGATGATTCATTTATTGTCAAATATGATTTAAATTAATTAATTACATTCATTCCTTTTCTTAGCGGGAGGAGTTACTTAATTTTTTTATATAAAAGTCCAAGATTTGACATTGATGGATGCCCAAGAGGAAATAATCTTAATGTCCTAGAGAATATAATGCTTTACAGTCATTTTTGCCATGCATTTCCTTTTCACCTATCACGATCTTTTTTAAAGGTTCTATTACTCGTCGCATTATTTTACGAATCTTGACAAATAAAGAGACTAGCTGACGCACCACATTCAATAATTTTTTTATTATTCAACAGTTCATGTAAAAATTTATATACAAAACAATTTAAAAATTGATGCTAATAAGTAAAAATACAATATATAAACATTTTAGTTCATAATTATAGCAACATACATGAACATACTACCTAATTTCTCCAAAAGTAAAATTAAACTATTAAAACATAAATACTAAAAACGAAGTGTAAAGGATCATTTAAATTTTTAAATTTCTTTAAAAGTAATTTTAAAGCATCTCTTAAGACGTTGGAACGGGAGGGGACATATTTCACCAAATCGCCAGCTAGCGTCCACGAGTTGTCCGTGACCGAAGGGATCCGTAGGTCCAATGCAGCATATCGAGCGGAGGCGGATATGCATATTGCCCTAAGGTCCAGCGGCTGCAGGGGACGATCCAATGTAAGGCTCTTTGCCACTAGGGCTTTGGCACTAAGTAGAGCGTTGTTTATAGCTTTTGTCCTCGCGGAAGCCCTTTGACTTGAAAGGCCAAATAAAATAGAGGCTTTGCAGTACTTTCCAGCGTTAGGTGCATCCAAGCCCCTTACATTTAGTTTTATGAATCTCACCAATATGTCTACCGATCGACACTCTGCAAAGGCGTGAATTATAGAGTTAAAAATAACACCACAGTCTTTGCAAGGGCGGGAAAACTTGAGGAGATTTGCCGAAATCAATAACTGTGAAGTAAATTGTCTTCCGTCCGTTATACAGCTAATAGAATGCCGGATACGATTACTCCACTCTCTCGGAAGATCCAGGAGTTTTAAGAATGCATCACAAATGAGATTGCACTCCGACAATCCCATATGCACAGGGGGAGTTAATTTTAAAAACCAGGGCTTTAGCACATTATGGAGATTTGCCGCCCGTAACAAGGGAAACCGAAATCTTCCATGATTAAGAGAGTCATGGTGATGTAAGTTGTGGATAGTTAATATACCCTTATTGATTGCGAGTTTCTCAAGATCCTCCGGAGTTCCTAAGTTCTTGAAGAAATGCCTTTTTGAAGAATTATATCTTATGATATCAACAACGGAGTCCTTTTCAAATATTGGTGTGTTTTTCCAAATGATTCTTTGGGCACAACCCCAAGTAACCGAAAGGCTAGAGGTAATGCCGTTTGTTAGCTCAGAGCCAAACATAAGCCAGTGATAAATTTTATTAAATGAAACGCAACGCCTCCATTCACAAGAAGGATGTTTCGCTAAATTAAGGAAGACTTTTAAATAAATCTTGGGAATTATCGTAGCGAGTTGAACTATACCTCCTCCAAGAAGACCTCTCTTTCTTTTAATAGTTGGCAAATACATCCTATGAAATAATGCAGCCAGCCAATTGTTCTCATCTAAGATGGCTTTTTCCGCTATCAAAGGCGACGAAGAAGCTTTGTAGAGAACCAACGGAACTACTTTTGTGTTGTAGAGGTCAATTCTTTTCTGAAGACGGAAATTTCTCCATGACAAGATTTTTTGCATTATGATACAGCTGGTACTTGACCAATTCTTTTCATACACGCCGGTCCTACACCATACAATACCCAAAACCTCAATTGTAGGTTTCAATTTACAAGCACGGATTTGAGTACAAAGACTGGGTTCCAAAACCGATGGTAAAATAGAGGTCTTATCTTTATTGACTGATAGACCTGAGCTAATTTCAAATTTATTAAAATATTCTAAAATAATCTCTATCCTTTTAATAAGCTGAGCTTCCGAGTTAGCTTGAAGCATTATGGTGACGTCATCTGCGTAGAGATCGATTATATGATGAGATCCCTCAAAGTCCACGCCAAATCCGCCAAACTTTCGAATTATCCTCTGAGCAAACTCCTCGATTAGGCTATAAAAAGGAGAGGGGCCGAAGGACATCCTTGCCTACAGCTTTTCCCCAACTTGATGCTCTTGCTTTCTTGTCCATTTAAAGAAATAGTAGAGGATCCATTAAAAAGTAATGCACGAACAGGATTTAAAAAAATTCTCGGTAAAATACTTTTAACTGCCTTTAAAATTTGAATGTGTGAAATGGAATCAACGCTTTTGAGAAATCAATAGCTACAATAGCGCCATATTTTCCATTCTTTCTGACCGAGTCTATTGAGGCTTGAATATTATAAGATATGTCGTGAATTTTTAGTTTTTTAAAAACCCTTTTGATGGGGGCCTATTTTTTATTTAAAAAAGCTCCCATTTGTTGAGCTAGGACACCCAAAAGTATCTTGTAGGATTCATTTAAATCGTGATGGGCCTCCAATGGCTAAAATCAGATCCATCTCCCCTTTTTGGGACAACAATTCTTCCCTTGGATAATAAACTGGGCATCTTTCCTTTTTTCTCCATTTCTTTGCCTACCTTCAAAAGGAAGGGGGTAGTCTGGTCAGGAAATTTTGTGTAGATCTTCCCAACAATACCGTCCGGGCCACACGCTTTATTGAGCTTAAGATGTTTTGCGATATAATTTGAAATGCTTTGAAAAGAGTACACTGAATCCTGATTACTGGTGAGACATTTTCTTGGGCGGGGAAAATGTCCAACTCTTTCTTCAACTAGAGTCTGAAAGCGGCGATAGAAAAAATCTAAAATATCTTGATTATTTGTAAGGATCTTCTTACCATCAATAATCTTGGAGACAGAACGGGCCAATATATTTTCCTCTCTCGAAAGGTCCCTAATTCGTTTGTTGCAGTCATTTTCACGGTTAACTTTAGATTCCATTTCAGCTTCCGCCACCTCAGCTAATCGAAAAGCGTTAATAGAGTCAGCCATACATGATCGAACAAGCAAGGATTCCTTTCCCAGCATCGTTTCTAATTGCCGATTCTCTTTCTCATATTTTACTTTTTTCTTCCTTTTAAAAGTAAAGGAAGTGGATATAATTATTTTATTCATCAGCTGTATAGCCTGAAAGGCCGAAAGACAATCTTTATAGCTAACTTCAAGAATTCTTTTTAAGCTTGCAATGTATTCCTCATCATCCAGAAGCCAGTATGGAACAATGATGTTGCTTTTTTTGCGCTACACCAAAGCTCCATTTCCATAATTTTGTGGTCAGATGAAGGTTCGGAACGATAGCCTGCTTTTCTAATTTTTTGAACTAAGGAGGGAGAGGCCAAAGTTAAGTCCAACCTGGACTTTTTATTTCCTCTGGACCACGAAAAAGATCCTGGATTGTATTTCTCTAGGACATCAATTAGATCAAAACTCAAAATGACTTTTTTCAACATTGCGCTATTCGGATAAACATGCATTGGCTGATCTAAATCAACATTCATATCTCCAACCATAAGAATAGGCAACTTGTTGTCGTGCTGAGAGTTTAAAATAGCTTGGAAGAAGGGAGCCGACTTTACATTAGGCCCATAAGCATTAATTACATAGAATGTAACTCCGTTCGAAGATAAGCGCACATTATGCCAATCACTCGCTCCCGAATATTCTTGGATGATATACCACATTGAGACTCTCTTCGTAATAAAGGTTAGGACTCCTCTCTTAGATCCTGAGCCGGTAAAACAATAGTGAAAACTTCTAGGGAGACAAAGGGGACAAGTATTCGAACAAGTAGAAGATGTGAGTGACTTTATATCTTGCAGACACATAATGTCTGCATTCAGAGACAGAAATGCTTCATTAAGGCATGCCTGGCTAATCTCTCTTTCCGCCCCTAGTCTTGAGGGAGATAATTTTCTTAATTCCTAACCCAGTAGACGATTTAAAGGGAACAGGGCTATGGAGGAACTCTGTAATGAGAGTTTGCATTGAGAACATAACAAGAAATCTATGTTCTAGGAAGTTTCGAGGGGTTTAAATTCTTTTCAGGGGAGTTCGGAGAATCAGGCTTATCTCTTTTCCCTATAGATTGGATCTAGTCCGATGCATTAAAATTAGACTAGGATTCAAGTGCGAGCTATTTTTATTCTTCGTAGAGTCGTTAACTACTCTAATAGGAAAAGCGCTGGAGAGTCGC
Organism: Caligus rogercresseyi; assembly: GCA_013387185.1. Classification (NCBI taxonomy): domain Eukaryota; kingdom Metazoa; phylum Arthropoda; class Copepoda; order Siphonostomatoida; family Caligidae; genus Caligus; species Caligus rogercresseyi. The sequence goes on from CP045891.1 coordinate 2,349,816, forward strand.
TTGATCTAACCTCATTCTCTTCACCTCCGGGACAAGCGCCATTTAATAAAGGAGTAGGGTCCAATGGAGCATCAGAGACGGTTTATCTCTATTAGTCTCAATCAAAGAGACCGATCCCGGAACTCCAGCACGCCAAGAGGATTGCTCCAAAGGAGATGTTCCTGCCTGAATGCTTGTTGGAAATCACCCTCATTTAAATTATCCTCCACAGAGACGATCTCAATTGCTTCCTCAATGCCACAGGACCTCTCCGAAGGAGAGGGCTCTGCTAGACTTTCCATAAAGACTTCTTCTCTTACACCAACCTCAACGACGTTGTCTTTACCACGAAGCTGTCTATCTTTTTCTCCCTGGATTCAACTACTGAAGGATTCTCGCCCCGAGAACTCGATGCTTGTAGCTCTACTAAAGCTCTCTTAAGCGCCTGTTCATAGTCACTTGAGTCATGAGCTTGCCGGTCAAACTTGATTATTCCTTCCTTCTTATAAATACATATTAAAAAAAATAATAATAATAGGGGTGAGCAGAGAGAGGGCTCCTACTCAGGCCGCCACAAGAGTTCCCCCCCAATTATGGAGTAATAAATTTACTCTACGGCCAAATCTCGTCGTATAAGGTGATGGATTTGTAGTTTCTGGTCCCGAATTTTAATCTTTGGATAATGAAGTACTCGTATTTTTTTTGTTGTCGGTCCTGGATGATGATGATTTTTGAAGAGTTGACATTGGATGGTATTTTGCAGGCTTGAGTCGATAATAATAATAATAATGCTAATAGGGGTGAGCAGAGAGAGGGCTCTTACTTCAGGCCGCCACAGATTAACAAATATATGTATATGAAGACGAATACTTGCATCCTCGTAATGTAATAATAATGTTGGGATAGTTATTTTAATATATTTTTTGCAATTACTTATATTGCTTTTTAAATATAAATATTAGATTTTCTAATTTTATTTTTCTCAAAGATAATATTATTTCAACGAAAATAGTAGTACTTTCCCATAAATAATTGTATTTTTCAAAGATAATATTATTTTTCAAACAATGAACCAAGCGTATTTGTCTCCCTGATGTATCTGTTGACATAGCACCTGATTTGCGTTGGTCGTCCTCACTTATCAACAAGATGTCAGAGTAAAGCATTAAAACAATATTCGGCAAAGATTGAGTTATCCCATGATACCATTTTAAAATGAAAGCATCAGCCGCCTCTATGTCTGACATCTGGAAATGTTTTAAAACAGATGCTAACAACAACTTTCGAAAATTATTTGAATAAAAGATTGATCCAAGGAGAAGCATTATATAGCATTAAAGCGGTTGAAAATAAGTATCGATTTGCTTCAGAGAAATAGCTGAAATACCGTCTTCTCTCAGAGACTCTGGAGGTGCGCGACAAGTTCTTCCTAGGGCAGATAATTATGGATCCCTTCTGCAACAAATGCGTGGAAACTACGGATCACGTCCTCTAGAGGTGTACTTCGCTACACGAAATATTTATTACCTCCGCCGAAGGAGGTATTGTTTTTACTGGCGTTGGTTTGTTTGTCAGCAGGATAACTCAAAAGTGCGGAACGGATTTGAATGAAACTTTGTGGAGTTGTTGGAAATGCCAAAAGGAACAAGTGAATAAATTTTGGCATCTCTGAGTGCAGAATTAAGATGCAAAATGAGCTAAATACTAATAAATATTTCAAGTTAGCCTACTCTGCCAATAGATGTCGCTGTGCTGCTCAAAGAAGAGAGCACAGCACAGCGACATCTATCGGCAAATGACAAAAAGACCAAGTGATTCATTTGGTGGGGATCGGCGGAGGTTTGCACTCTCTGAGTCCTCTAGTTAATTTGTGTCAGAAATTCTTAAGGAAAGAAACGGAGCGGAGATCGGAAGATAATTTTTAACACATTAAAGCTAAGGAAATAAAAATGAACGCTTATATCATAAAAATTCAGTAAATAATATATATGAGATCGTCAATAAATTTATTCATCATACCAAAATGAATGAACAAAGGGACAAATATCATCGCTTTATATATGTAGTTCAATACAGACTAATACAGAAACTGTACTTTTCCCTCAGAATAATTAAATTAAATTAAACCTCAACAATAGTGAGTTATATACATGTGGCCTATTATTTGACATTTAAACTATAGATTTATAAATATTATCGACTTAATGATGCATTCCTTACTTATGTAGAATATATCGAATTTATATGAATAATAAAATATTAATCTTTGGTGCATCTCTAAACTATCAAATCTCATCATAACAAGTTATTTTGCGAACGGCTAATCGCCTAATGAATTCATAGAGATATAAAGATATAGAGAGCTGATTCCCCAATTGCAGAGAAACAGCGTTCTGTTGTTTCTATGTGTCCACTATAAACAAAGTAATCTGTACTACGTCATCGTAAGCTCATCATAGAGATAGATGACGTAGTATAAATTAATTTGTTTATAGTGAACACACAGAAACAACAGAACGCTGTTTCTCTGCTATTGAAGGGAATCAGCTCTCTATATCTTTATATCTCTATGAATGAATTCCATAGAAAGTAGATGATCTTTTATAGAAGCATCAAAATTCAAAGGATTGCGGAGATGTATGCAAATATTTGAAATTCTATGGATAATTCATTTTTACTTTTCTTAATTATTGTGAAAATTTCAATGGAACCAAAGGATGATGCAACAAATTGAAATATTGATTTAAAGTTTTTATAAAAATGTCCTCACTTTTTGGGAGTGACATAAGAAACATTGATTTTATAATAAAAAACGTCCACACTTTTCGCACAGAAAGTACCTTTTAAAAACAATATATAAATTGAACGGACGAGCGCCTACAAAACAAAATTACGTTCGTCCGTTCATTTATAATCCGCTCAGGCATTCGATTTTGAACGTGCGTTTGTGAACGGCGTTCGCTTTTTCGTTCAATCCACAACCCTGCCTCCACCATGGCTGCGCTGGACGGTCCATTGTTTTGTTTTTCGTACGCTTGCAAGCACCACAGTTAATATTCCTACGAAAATGTAGCATCAACGACAACAAAGACCACATGATTCCCCCTCCAAAACAAGCAGTTGCAAAAATACACTTGCAATGATACTCTAACCTCATTTCCTATAGTTATATTTAGACGTAGATGTTCCTATTAATAAAAGAAGACCTCAAAAAGAACGCTCCTTATTTTGATTAGCTGTTCGGGCTTTTATTCGAAGCGATAATGGATTTTCAATCTAGTGAAGTGGGCCATCGACACGAGTAACTAATAATACCTTCACCACTCATTCCAAGTGAAGTAAACAGATATCAATTATAACTTAATGTAATTTGTATAGCAAGAAGCAATATATGGATAGTTAAAAGAACAAATAATGTTGATTGTTGATTCTTTCTCCACCAATCATGTTCCAAGAATTCCAAACACCTACTACTATCGATCGTTATATCACATCACAAGCCTGGTTGTATTCTTATGAAGCTCAATGTTTTAGGAAAAATAAATGTTAAAGACTATTACATCGTTCATAATATATCGTTATTGATTATCTACTACCACTCACACACCGCATACAAACGGCTTAGTTGAGAACCACTCGTATTGATTGTTATATCACAATACCACCTTAGTTCTATTCTTGTAATGCTTATGGTTTTCATAAATTGCATAGTTGAGCATGATCACAAAATGTTCCATCGTTCATATTATATGGTAGTGAATTCTCCTGTACCACTTTCGCTACGCGCACTAAAGCTAGCAAATAACTGATATATATATATATATATATATATATATATATATATATATATATATATATATATATATATATATATATATATATATATATCTTGATGTGTTGATCATTATTTTTTCATTGCTCATTATATCGATGTGAGGTCATGCTTGTAATTTTGTTCATGATTGCTCCCAAGCTTGATTATTTAAAGTATTTTCCTTTGCGTCACCTTTTTAGAGTAACATATTGCAAGCCTTTCTCTGTGTTCTCATTCATGAGTATGACTGAGTAGTAAAAGAATGCTTAGCCAAAAAAATTGTATGTAGCAAGACATTACACACAAGTGGGTCTCTTTCATGCAATAATAATAACAACTTAGAAGTACCTAGGCATATGTACACACTTATGAACGCTCACTCGCCCGAAATGTTCATGTTGTTGTTGAATATAAGGAAAAGAAACTACTACGTCGACTCCATCTTTGTTTTCTCCTACGAGTCGGACTAGTTCGTTCTTGGCGTGCGGTTGCGGAAAGGTACACACAGTTTAGACCTTACGTCACAGCAAATACTAGCAAGCCTCCTACTTTTCACAACTAATTAGGTAATTAATGAGCTTTAGCAGCTGTTTTAAGCCTCCCCCAACACATTTTATTATGGTCCTTTAGTGATCCCACGCCAAATTCCCTTCATTAGAAGGATTTTTTGTCTCAGATGTGCGTATTTTTTATTTTGCTTGGCCTCCATATTGTGTAGTTGTTATGTCAGAAGAGATCAAATACCTCTATATATTTATCTCTTCCTTTCTGTCTATCTCTAAGCGTAGAGCACTAAGCCTTTCTTTTCTGCATAAATGGACTTTTCGTCGATGAGATCATCATGAATTTAATAAATTTAAACATTTCATGTAAAAGGGCAATTGTCTAATAACTTTTTAAAAATAAATATACAGCTTGTGGCTGACTTCATCGTAATGTTGATGAGTCATGAACTCATGAAGAATCCCTCTCACCTGTGATATTGCCATTATTGTTAGTACCTTCATCTACTGAGTCAACCTACATAATGCTTTTTTGAGCGGACGAGAGTCTCTTAGGTAGTAGTTGTATTTCTTTACTCATACTACTATTACTGCTAGAGAGCTTCGTAGTTGTAGTAGAAGTAGTGAGTTTGTACATGCCTATAAATGTAATACTTTTGCCTCTCCACTTCATCTCAAGGCGCAACTTCAAGGTTAACAACTATTATACTTATTATTATTATTATTTCTCAGCTTCTCTTATGAGCTATATTTGAGGTTTGACATCATAGGAAAAATCTTTATACCTACTCCTTCTTATTTCAGGAGAGTGCTTCATCCCACACACACTATCATCCTCCTCATATCCCTAAAGAAGACTCAGCCCAGATGTCTTCTTCCAGTGTTCGAGCATCTCCCTTCAGGGAAACCGAGTGGGACAGAAGGTTTAATAATCTTATGGACGATTGGAAAACTCTGCGGCCGCTAATAATAACAATAATAATAACATTACCTCAACGTCCCATAAGTCTGGAGATCATCAATTTAGTCAGTCCAAAGTCTCTGGGAACGAGTACTCTTCAGGGTCGTCCTCCTTTGTCTTGCGCCCGACAACGTTCTGCGTGACCTCAATAGTGCCTTGAATGCCTCTAGTAACTACATTGAGAACCACCGCTCTGAGGTAATCCCTGGTGGTCTTACGGAGGTCCACGAGTACAAAACGTACTCTTCATCTATTGGTGGCAAAGGGGGCGATTTTGATCTGCAGGAAAAAGTTCAGCACATGATGCCTTCCTCAATTACTCGAAACGGGGCTTTTCCTCTCCGCCGCTTAGCTCGGCAAATATGGTGTCCTCCGTTCAGCAGCAGCAGCAACAACAGAGCGGTAGCAGCTCAATTAAATCATCGAGCTACAAAACGATCCAAAACTCAAGCTCTAGCTACAGTAAAACCGAACAGCAACAGCAGCAACAGATCGGAGATCGTCCAGGATCCCGTCTCAAGCAAACATTGAGGAGTTGGATACACTACTCTATGACTTGAACAACGCCCAGAAAATGTCGGAAGGCGGTACGGACTTCACTGCCTCCTCTATTACTCTGGGCAAATTAGCTCAGACGACTACAGCTTCAGTGAAGGAGCAGCCCATGACAAGGTTCGCTACCAGAGCGCCTTCAATGAATATAGCAGTGAGTCCAAGCCACATAGTCCATCCCCCAGACGAAGGTTCCCATCATCCTCAGGTGGGGCCGTCCTTACGAGCCCATCATCAGTACGAAAGGCAGCCGGAACGGCTGCTCTCGTTACAACCACGACCACCACCACAAAAACGGTGCGGGAACACAGTCCATTTGACTACCAGCGACCCATTACCCCTCATAACATAGAGTACAAACAAGGAAACCACTTGGATTATAGTCGTAATACGACGACTCTGGGATCTAGTCACGAGGGTGGAAGCTCGGACTACGGGCGAACAACCCCAATACCCGTTGTCCATGAGTACAATTCCAATGTTGGTCAAAGTACATCACGGAGCCAGGAATATAGCAGTAATAGTACTTATAGGAGTGGTGGATATAGTCGACAGGAGGCCTCTTCGACTCAACACGGAGTAGGCGGAGTGAATATGGAGGCCCCCTCTGTTGGGCGGGACACCGTGGACTTAGGCCATAGCGGGGGACCCTCAGATGAACCCAAGGGGGCCGCATACTACTCCAAGTATCACTCCTCTCACACGCACAAGTCACAGCAACAAGGCAGCAACTCTGGGGCCTCCCCTTCCTTTCCGACCAGTGGCCGCCAAACGCCTAGCTTCCCCTCCGCCGCACATCAACAGCAAACTCCCAAGAAAGTAGACGAGCTCATGCACGAATTCTCTGAGTTTGATCCCTCCATCCAGGAGTCCTCCTTCGTGGAGCCTCGCCCTGTGAACAAAATGACTCACACCACCTACAAGCATCGTGAGGACGACACGGACTACCTTCTCAAAAAAGAAAGCTCCCTTGAGGGACGAGATCCAATGCCCAACATCTCGGGCCCGCCCGTCTACTATCCCCCAGGAGAAATGTTTTCCTCGGAAAATGTAGACTCCTCTGAAGCTCCCCTTAATCCAACGTCGGCCTCCAAGAGCTCATCCACCTCCAAGTCGGGCAAGAAGGGCAAAAAGGATAAGAAAATGTCCTCAGACTCCGACGGAAAACAAGGGGCTGCTGTGGTTCCTATTTGTTTGCCCCTCTGCTGCGCTGCACCCTGCGTCATCATGTAATAATCTCAGGATTAGCGTCTTGTTTGTTTTAACCCTAATGTCATATTTTTTGGCTCCACTGTTTGTCGTAGTCCTAGTCCTCAGAGCATCACACAATAAAAGGCAACTCCACTTGATCATTTTCAACATCCAGATTCAACTTGATTGAAGAAAATTATAACTTATTAAAGAAGTGATTTTTATTGCTAGGCAAATTTAAAATAAGTTATTTTGAGATTTTAAAATGGGTTCCAGATCATATCATGACTCAAAGAAAATAGAATGGTTGTAAATGCCCCTCAGTAAATGTGATAAGTTGGCTTTTGTCTGGTTATCCTAATCCTAGAAGTAATTAATACCTTTTGCCCTTGTCAATGTTCCTGCTGGTCTTTTAAGGCAGTCATAATTGTAGACGACTTAAAGATATATTTTTCCGAGTGTCGGATGGATACTTTAACTTTTTTACATGGATCAACATTACATATAAGCATCATCTATTTGCTTACTAAGAAGAAAAGCTCACTCATAAATAACGAATGGATGTTCCTAAACATCTTCTTTGAAACTAATGTAGAAATAAACCTTTATTAATGAATTATTTTCTTGCTATTAATTTCATACTCAGCTTGTAGAAAGCCTATAATATGTATTTCATAATTTTTTATTACATTTTTTAACCTTGAATTAAGTCAACCTTATTGTTTTTTACTGTATTATAAACTATCTGTCCAATGGATGCCATAAATAGTTTTGCTGCTATGGTGATTGTATCTATTTGTTGTGACGTCAGAGATAATTACGTTATCGTTTCTCTAAGGTTAATGTTAATTTTTATTAAGTTATTACTAAATATTTAATGAATTGAATGGCTCCTCGTTCCGTCGCAGGGTTATTTTGTCAAAGCCATAATATATCCCATCTATGACGTCATAGTAAATAAATGCATACAACATAATAGTTGACCCTTTTAAAATAACTGACAAATGCCGAACAAAAATGAATGACAAAATTTTTTGAAGTTGCTATATGCTTCAAATTATAAAAGGCGCTCATATTTTTTAACAATCCAACCGGGTATATTTGAAAAAGATGACGTATAGAAGGGACAGTCCAATAATAATATTATTTTTATTCCTAAGCCATGTTACTAAAAAAATGAATTAATTTACTGTATGATAATATATGCGTATATATGCCACGTCGTAAATTATATAGATACACAAATTACTATAATCTATTCTAACTTTATTCATGATGTAATTGTTTTCTCATCTTATGTTCATTGAAAGGGACCCTTTAATCACATGACAGTCAACTTCTATGCTTGACTTCTTAGTTGTTCAATAATTTAACTGGTAAACATTGATGTACCTAGCTCTCTTCTCAAACTTGATAAAAGACCCAATGAATAGTCTCCCGGGTAAATGGTAAAAAAATCTTCTGCAGTAAACGAATCTCTCATCCCATTAGATATCTATAAACGATCATTATAAACTTTGTAAATCCATTCAACGCCTAAATATATCCTTTTCTATATACATATAACAAATATATGAGCTAAGCTTTCAAAGACGACACTGAGTAATTTTAAAATATAATTAATAACGTTCAGTTTTGATCTATTTATGCCCATCCATATTTTTTTGGGGGGAATGCAACTATTCTGCCATACCTTTACGCTTTCTATTACTGCATGCCTGTGGAACCCTTTTTCTCAGTATATTTGATATGTCAATTCAAATACTTGATTATTTTTATTCAAACAAATGTATTAATCATTTTCGAATGTGAATCATTCAATGTTCTTTCTTCGGGTTTAAGTCTTAATTTAAATAAGTAAGATTATTCAGTTTCATTCATAAAGGGCAAATATCATTTGGATTATTCTTAATGATTGTTGTCCCTCCCCCTGATGACAGTATGTTTTTTTTTTGTTGTTATAAGAACTGCTACCAGTTTTATATTGTGTGCTAATTTATATTATTTAAAATAACATCATATCACTAATATAATAATAAAAGTATATAACTTATATGCCTACTTAATAGAAATTATAAAAAATACAATTTTCTCCTTGCGTCTCATGGCTTAAGGCTGCATTCTTAGGGCTCCGTCCAGTCGAACGACCTCTCCGTTCATCATGTTGTTGAGAACCATGTGCTGAACCAAATGTGCAAACTCATCTGGGTTTCCCAGGCGGCTGGGGTTAGGGACGGTTTTGGCGAGATAGTTTCGGACTTTCTCAGGGAGTCCTTGGAGGAGAGGTGTTTCGAAGAGTCCGGGGGCGATGGTGTTGACGCGAATGCCGATGGAGGACAGGTCTCGGGCAATGGGGAGCGTCATTCCTACGACAGCACCTTTGGAGGCGGAGTAGGCCGCCTGGCCACGCTGGCCTTCGTAGGCGGCCACTGAAGCGGTGTTGATGATGACGCCTCGCTGATGATCGGAGTCGGGTTCATTCAGGGCTATCATGGGAGCGGCTAGACGAATCACGTTGAAAGTTCCTATTGTGTTCACGGTCACAACCCTGGGAAATAATAAATGTAAAGCCATATTTTAACAAATTTCGCAATGTTGAGGGTGGTGGTTTGAATATTCCAAGCGAGAGGGGAAGGATTGATGCACCTCATAGAAAAAGATCCTGGATTCGATGGACGAAGTTTACTGCTATAATACTTATTCATATCACACGGATACCTCAGTTCCATCGAATCAAATAAACAAAAAAAAAAGTTATATAAATGATGAAGTATATAAGATGTTCACCATATATGCCTAAAATTTTCATATGATTCTTAAGACTAACATCGTACTTTTTAAACCTTGCAAGCCCCAGATTTGAAAAATTACAAGTTTTTTCATATTAAAAAGTTTGATTTTCTTTTCTTTCAAAATGGCATAGTTGTTGGGTATATTTATATTGTATAGTTTTCGACTACATACTCATTTGTTAGGGTCTTCCATAAGGTTCTTGATTCATTTTATATTATGTTTGAAAGAAAATGTTGTAATTCTGCAAATGTACTGAGTTAATTTACTACAAACAGATCATACAATATTTTAAATATACCAATATAAATAGTCCCAAAAAAATCGAGGGCTTTCAGATGAAACAGTTAATAACCATATATGTAACGAACCTATAATAATTGATAAACGAAGAAGTTATATTGTAGTCATTTCCAAAAAAACTATAGCAATACGAATGCATTTATATACAAATTAATTATTAACAAAAAGCGATATGAATTCATTGGAAGGTGTTAAAACTCTCAATTTAAGCCCAAAGCCAACAAGTTTAAAACGTTTATTTGTGGTTGAGTTATAAAGACAAAAGTACTTTTTAACATTTTTATTTATTTAAAATAAATAGGATTATAAATTAACGTGATAGTAAAAATAACAATTCTAAATAGCTAGAGAATAACTAATATATAATAAATATAATGGGAATAATTAATTTTGTGTTTCATAGAACATTGTCATTTGTTCGCAAGTATTAGTTTTTAAAACATACACACTAAGAGGCATTTGACAAGATTTATCACTCAATGTTCGAAATCGGAAAAATGTAAATTTATAATAAGTTTTAATCAATAGTTGAGATTCCTTCTTGAAAAGATTAAATCGTTAATTAAATTAAATCAAAATTGTTAACAAACATAAATTTAGTTTCGCCACGTAAAATAGATATACATATATTTTTCCAGCTCTTTATAATGAATTCTATTTTTCTATAATTTATAATTGAGTTAATAATTATTTAGAGACCAATATTTGTATAAACAATAATTCATTTCAAAGGGTATTGGTAAAATGTTCTTATGCTACATATATTCATATATTATCGATTTTATGATAAATTACTTTGTGTATTATATGTTTTAGCCACTTTGTAACTAAATTAATATTTATGTATCTATATTTATTTTTGCAAGTCATAAACAAAATACTTTATCAAAAGTGTAGATCCTCTTTGAATTATATCTTAAGATTTATTTGACTTTTAAGGGTCAAGACCCAACGCTAATGAACTCTCAGGTTTCATCAGAGACAACTACGGTATGTTTGGGGTTCAGACCAAGTGTACTCTTACCCTAGGGCTCTATAATTGATAATGCTGGATACTTTGGAGCGTTAAATCTAACTTCTATGAAGTATAACACGTTCTATGTAACTATCATGTCCTATTAGAGCTTTTAAATAGATATTCCTAGATCTTTGAGTTCCAAATATGTTTTAATTATGGTAAATTTTTGGTTCAAATCAGTCACAAGTGGGTCATATACCCCATGATTCAGTATTACGCTTTCTTATTGAAATATACATATAGGTCATTGACATTTTAAGTAAGGATTCGAACATAAATACAGTTTATACATTTGTGATAAGTATTTAAAATGCTATTTAAATTGGACTCAACAGTAATTTAAAAAATGTTTTTTTCTATATTCAGTTCTTAAAGAATTTCAAAATAATTTTGTAAAAATAAATTATATATATATATATATATGTACTGTAAAATTAATACTGTGGCAGATAATCTAAAATTACTATAGTAATAGCTGTAACGAGTGACAAAATATTTTTTTATTAGTAATAACAAAATTAATACAATTATGATAGCAAATTAGAAGTGATTTTTGGAAATATTTTTGACTCACTTCGTGAAGTCCTCCAGTGAATGCGATGTTCCTTTTGTATGATTGTATGTCACAAAGCCAACGGCAATTCCAGCACAATTCACAACGGCCTTCAAGGACCCAAACTTGGACTTGGTGGCCTCCAAAGCGTTATGAACCTGCTCCGGACTCGTAATGTCCACGGCCTGAAAGAGACAGTTTTCTTTGCCCAGCTCTGCAGCGATCTTCTCACCTTCAGAAGAGGGGAGATCCGCAAGGGTTACTTTTGCACCTTGACGCACAAAACGCTCCACAGTGGCACGGCCAAGGCCAGAGGCACCTCCCGTCACGAAGCCCACGACTCCCTTGAGCAACATTGTTTTTGCTGTGATGTTAGTCTTGTGAGAAGGCTAAATATATATCGAGGATTGTAAAGTTTGTATGTTTATTTTCCCTTCTTTTCCCTGTCTTGCACTCCTCGCAGAGATGCCATAAAAAGAAACATTGGCATCCAGGTTAAAAAATCACGTGTTACCCAAGAATGACTCAAGACTTACTATTAAGGTCCAAGAAATTATTATCATTATGTATTTTTAATAGACAAATCAGTTTCCATCATTATCAACATTGGCTGATATTGTTTTTAATCGCGCAAATGGATAAATTATAAATTATAATTGTAAATATAAGAGGTAATAACATAAGATAAAAGCCTATTTGAGCTCAATATATGAATTTAAACTAGTTCAAATCTCCATTCACATGCAAACAAGGGATTTAAATGCCATTTATGCACGGTATTTTGTTGCATAAAATCTTAGTTACAAGGCTTCTCAATCTCTGGAAGTAAAATGTATCGTAAGGATTGACTACAAATTCCAATAGTATTGTATTCTCTAGACTTATCTTTAAATAAGATTCACATAGTTGAAATGATAATTCTTATTGAACAGTTAGTAGTTTCTTTATTGCATTAATAATGATACAATAAAGAATTTAGAGATGAGATGGAAATAGTTTAGTTTGAGAGCCGATGATAATACATACGTACTAATAATATTTACTGTTAGGTTGCGTGAGATATTAGTAAAAAACTTACGTGGATATAAAAATATTTCTTGAAATTATTTCAATGTAAGCTCACACCAAGGAGAATATAAATATCCTTGGCTTACACGAGTATTTTTATCGACAAGTAATGTACGTTTTTTAACGATAGCAGAGTATAAAATGTGATTAAGTGGCAAGTGATGTGATAAGGATGTATAATGTTTTAGATCTCATATACCTTGGCCTCTAGTGAATGAATAAACATTTTTTAAAACCGTTAAAATATTAACCATCTGTATTTTGGTTTAACTTTTATTTTTTTATATTTGTTTGCTATTATAAATTAGTATTATTATAATAAAGAGTTTGCGTTCACGTTCAATTTTCCACTTTCTTTTACTTTTTTAGGAAATTCTTAATAAAAAAAACGTCATCACTACGCATACTTTTTTGGGAAATTCTTTTCTAAAAAAAAACGTCATCACTACGCAGTACTTTTTTGAATTCGTTTTTAAATATTTGAACGCTGAACGCTACGGACGCTGAACGCAAAAACATTGACGGAACGCTGAACGGAACGCTAATTTTTTTTGAACGCTGAACGCAAAAAAAGCTGAACGCTCACAAGCCTGCATATACCTTATTGTCTCTTAGTGAATGATAACATTTTTAAAACCGTTAAAATATTAACCATCTGTATTTTGGTTTAACTTTTTTTTATTTTTTATTTGTTTGCTATTATAATTATTATTATTAATAGTATTGCTTTTTGCATATGTTTAGTTATGAATTGTTAGTTTTGAATGTTACGTCCTTTAAATATATCGCTTTCTCGCAATTTCAGGTATCCCCATTTTATACTTTAAAATATTAACTCCCTTCATAATGATAAGATTTAATAATCTTATTATGAAAATATGAAGAAAATAAAATATTTTATTTATATTAAAATATACGAACTTTTCTTTTGTTTAAACATGATATAATAAAACAAGAAAATGGGTGCTTTGGCACATACTTCAAGATAGCGCCCTAACGTTTCGCATACTTTATTTGTCTTGATTTTCTTTAGATAGAAAATGATTATTGACAAACAGGCCATATACTAAAAGTATGTAAAACAGTTTAGTTTAAGGCATAAAGAGAGATAAGCTTATGACTTAACAAAACTAAATACATTTTTTATTGAGGCTCAAAACATTTTTACAGATGCATATATATAAACGTTGAAGAAGAGGAATTACCTACTTTGACATCATTAAACATTTGTTTTAAAAAATTCTTCGCCTGATAAGCCTTCCAGCCATATTAAAATTAATAACACGGGTACAGAACATATAAAGAAAAGCAAATGAGGGCTATCATGACATACACAAAGTATACAAATGAAAAGTTCTATCAAAAAGTCATTTTTGTTTTAGAGCTTCATACGATTTGGTGTAGAATATGAGCAAATCCCCACCATACTGTGATCCAGATTCAGAGGCATTTGGATTTTTTAGGGAGAAGGCGGAATATCGAGCAGCAGAAAAAAATAAAATAACTGCATTATTTTATCAATGTCCAAACTTCTCCAAATAACTTTGGAAATATAACATCTGATATTAAATGACAGTATTCTGGTTATGTTAAATGATTGCCAATTTCTCTTTGATTCACGGGTGAATAAAAATTAAAGTCTGTTTGTACAGTGTTTTAAATAAAGTTGAAGGATTCTGAAAGTGATAGGAGGTGGAAAACGTCTCTACGTGGCACACATTCTTCTACAGGGCTGGAGAGGAGTATAACTTTACAAATAAACTATGAGCAAAAAAACCCTTCTTATGTTATAGCTTTCCCCCCCAAAAAAAAAAATCATAAATCAATCGCTTTAGATTATAAATATTATCATTACTGTCGCGGCAAATCTATCATATTAGTATGGGTTTGAATATATTACCCACGTTAGTATCATTATTATATCCAGCAGTGACTTGTTTCTTTATTTATTCCTTATCTAATGGCGGCATTTCCCTGCATTAGTGGAGTACTTAAAGTGCTTCATTGCATCTAAGCGATCTGATTGGTTGATAGCAGCATGATGCATTTCCACGGATTACCGTTACCGTTGTTATTAATATTACTGGAGTTCTCAGTTGTTACCTTCACTTTAAATAAAAAAACACTTATCTCTCTCAACACTGTCTCTTTATTAATTGAAGTAATCATTTAATTAGATTTTGCCGCTGCATCAGGGATACAGCATCACAGTCCTTTCGGGGTTTGTTACATCATCGTCTTATAGAGCCCACTGCGCTTACAATTGCGTTTTGCCCAGAATCATAAAAAAGCTTTTTTATACATATAGAAACGCAAAATGAATTCCATTAGTCGTACATAGTTATTTCAAAATCCATAATTGTATGTAGTGGAACCGATATTAGGAAGAATTGCCGAGGAAAATATGACTAGGAAGAAATGGACTAAGAAGAAATGGACCAAGGTAGAAAAGGAAAATTATGACTCATGGAAGAAATGGACCAAATACATAGTTAGGCAAGTTTTGAGTGGATATATCTAATTACTGTACAAATACTTTTTCTCATATACACTGAGTAAATAATGACATAAAATTATTTTATTTTTATAATTTTATATAAATACTCTCTTTTTATGTCAACTGTAGTTCAAAATCACCCAAATTATTGTAAATAATACATATATCTTGAACAACGAACATAGCGGTGTTAGAAACACTCAAAAGTAGAAATAAATATGTGAAGAAAAAAGAAGAAGAAAAAGAAGAAGAAATATGTGCCTAATTCGACGCGATTATATAAATGGAATATTTGAAGAGATAGAGTGAGGTGCAGTGGTGGGCACCGCTCACTTTTTTGCTGCCCTTCCGCTCACTTTGGGCAACTGATCCGCGCTCCCGCTCATTCGCTCATTTTTGAGTACTGCTGTTCCGCTCACTTCATTCCGTTCTTCCGCTCAGGTGGCGGAATAGGTCTGCTAACCTGTAGCTTCTCTCTCCGCTCAGAGGTCGGGTTCGGGTCACAAACTTATCCATGACTCGTGATTCGTAAAAAAACGAAAAGTAGTATACTGACTCAGAGTGACCCTCAGACAATGAACACACACGAACACAAACGTATACACAGAGAGAATAAGGAGTGCCAGAGAGAGACAAAACTTGTACGCCGAGTAAGTACTAAGCTGGTACTAAGTAGGGTCCCATATAGCCATTTAATGACATCATCAACATATGTGTTATGACGTCATTTTTTCAGATGGATTTCTAATCATACTACATGTAATAATTATTTAATAATTATAACAAAGATAATTTTATCTCTTTTATATTTAGAGAAGAAAGAGAAAAGTTATATTATAATAATGTAACTTTTCTCTCTCTTCTCTGAATATAAAATGAAATTCTATATGGGACCATGAACGCAACCTCTTTGTTATGACGGGGGTACACATTTTATATATTAAGAAAGGACTGATTGTCACTTATTCTCTCTGCGTATACACAATAACTGCACGACGTGAACTGAGTGGCTACGCGTGGCAACACTGCTGCCACGTGTCTAGACAAGAATAAACAATTTCTGGCGCACCTTTTTAGTCCATGCCACGTTAGCGGCATTACATTTAGAGCAAAAAGCGAGAAAAAGTAGTCTTTTTTCTATGAGTAATCCTTTTTAATAACGGAAACTTTTTTATGTGAGCGGATGAGCGGAAGTTAATTTTAGAGGGTCCTGCTCACCACATTCCGCTCACTTCTCACAAAGATGATCCGCTCTTTGCATTCCGCTCACCAATTGCTCCTCCGCTCAGAGCGGAAGAGCGAACGAGCGGAATAATGAGCGGAAGTGCCCACCACTGGTGAGGTGTGATGTCACAGTCAACAATAATAAAATGAAAGAGCCTCCATGATCCGAGTCGAGAATTTGTGTATTCAATCCGGCTGAATGCAGGCTCTACTTTTTCTATACTATGAAAAAACAACATGGTAAATTATGTCATAATTTACTCAGTTTACATGAGGAAAAGTATTTGTACAATACTTAGAAATATTCCACTCAAAAACTTTCCTACCTATGTATTTGGTCCATTTCTTCCATGATCATCACTTTCTTTTTATACCTTGGTCCATTCCTTCCTGGTCCATTCTTTCCTGGTCCATTTCTTCCTAGTCCATATTTTCCTGGTCCATTTCTTCTGGACACCAGTGGAACCAGAGGCCATATTGGTGGTAGATTTGTATTGTGTATATGACGTCACATCAAACACCTCAATACTTAACTGACGTCATAGACCGGTCAGCTGTACTGTTACTGAACCCACTATAGAGATATAACGATATAGAGAGCTGATTCCCTTCAATAGCAGAGAAACAGCGTTCAGCTGTATTCTGTTGTCCACTATAAAAAGCTGATCATAGAGATAGATTCTATCTCTATGATCAGCTTACGATGACGTAGTACAAATTACTTTGTTTATATTGGACACACAGATACATATGTTCTTGACACAATGACGTATTTCTCTGACGAATCCAATAAGCTCTCTATATCTTTATATCTCTATGGCGCCCACCCAAGCAACAAAATAACGTTCGGAGAACGTTCTCCGAACGTTTGTTTTTGGTTCGCAGAACGTTCCCTGAACGTTAGTTTCGTTCTCTGAAGGTTATTTTTATGTTAGCATGGATGGTTTTCTTAACGTTCTCCGAACGTTCCCTGTTGGTTATTTTACGTTCTCCTAACGATCTATTTACGTTCCCTAACGTTCTATTTACGTTCCCTAACGTTCTATTTACGTTCCCCAACGTTCTTTACGTTCCCCTAACGTTCTATTTACGTTCCCCTAACGTTCTA
Source organism: Caligus rogercresseyi (assembly GCA_013387185.1). NCBI lineage: Eukaryota > Metazoa > Arthropoda > Copepoda > Siphonostomatoida > Caligidae > Caligus > Caligus rogercresseyi. The sequence continues at coordinate 2,367,377 of CP045891.1, forward strand.
TTTACGTTCCCTTTTAGTTTTATTTTAGTTCTCTTGTAGATATAATTAAACTCCTTGACAGTATTAAAATCCTTTTAAGCGTTTATTTAACATTAAAACTGGACACGAATTATATAATAGATTATATCATGTAATTCATCCACAAAACCTTTCATTATTCAAAGGAATTTCAGATAAAAATAGTCTTTATGTTCAATTTTTATTTATTTTGCACATGATTTACTATAAAAAATAGCAAAAATTAAAACAAAAAGAGATTTACTTGACTCAATCAGATATTTATTGAAGCGATGCAGTCCTTTATATGATAATATTGTTTATATTTTATTGTAAATCAGGTAGAGAAAATTACCATTCCGTGGAAATATGTGGGGGTTCTGGTACGATTTTATCCGTCTTGCTCCGCTGGAAATCTCCAATTTCTACAACGGATTATTAGGCAGTACAGAAAATTTGCCTAAAGACAAAAAATAATTATAATCAATCTTTATTTATTTTATTTGCGACATTATTTTTTATGTCTGTATTTTTGATAACAATTTTGTTTCCTTAATGTTTTTATAATTAATTTTTCTAGATAGTGCTGCTAGATTTTAGATTAGAGATTTAATTTTAAACTATAATGTTATTTATATATATTTTTATATGTAATATCTATATCAATAAAGTCTTTTAAAAAATTATAAGAAATTTTGAAATTTTATACGTAAGGCAAAATCACACAGTATCTTACGGGTTTGTTCTTATTCAGTATAACTTCATGAATGTCTACCCCTGGCCACCAAAATTTAAAAATACTCTTCATAGCCCATTGTAAAAAAAACCTTATCACTTTTATCCAGGATGACTCAGCAATTGCACTTCTGGTGTAAAAAAACCTCCTCCTTTTTTCTGAAGTGACATAAACACTAATTACCTCCGCCGAAAGAGGTATTGTTTTCACTGGCGTTGGTTTGTTGGTTGGTTGTTTGTTTGTCAGCAGGATAACTCAAAAGTGCGGAACGGATTCGGATGAAATTTTGTGGAGCTGTTGGAAATGCCAAAAGGAACAAGTTATAAAATTTTGGCATCTCTGAGTGCTTCTTTGAGATACAAAATGAGCTAAATACTAATAAATATTTCAAGTTAGCCTACTCTGCCAATAGATGTCGCTGTGCTGTGCTCTCAAAGAGGAGAGCACAGCAAAGTGACATCTATTGGCAAATGACAAAAAGACTAAGTGATTCATTTGGTGGGGATCGGCGGAGGTTTGCACTCTCTGAGTCTTCTAGTTGAACTTGTTTTATAAAAAGTCCACAATTTTCATACAAAAATTATCTAAATTGATATACATAATAGAAATGGAACGGAGGAACGCCAAAAAAAATAGCGTTCGTCCTTTCATTTATTATCCGTTCAGGTGTTCGATTTTGAACGTGTGTTCGCGGACGGCGTTCGTTTTTCCGTTCGATCCACTACCTTGAAATAACCTTACTTTTCCATTGCTTGAGGATAATGGCATCTGACAAAAAAAATATAATGCTATCTTTGCTTTTTGTATCATAAAAAGATAAAAGATACAATTTCTTTGCAATTCTTATGTCATAAAAAAAAGAGCTTTTTCATATAATTCAAATTCTATATTTGTTTACTCGATGGTTTTAAAGAATCGATTATTTGGGATAATAAATTTTTATATGATAAACACGAATTTTAATGTACATGATTGTAGTAGTATGATTTAATACATATTGATAAACCATATCGGAAGAAAAAACCCTAAAAGCACGTTCAATTTATGATTTAAGTCCTTCTAAGCCTTGGTTTTAAAATTTGACACTCATAGGGAATGGTCTTTGCTATTTATATTTGCTTGGTTTTCCTCAATCATGAAAGAAGAGATTTTTTCGATTGACGTGTGCTATAATTGACAGTGCAAAATTTAAAGTTAAATATTCAAATTTCTGCTCAATTAATTACATTTAGTATCCCTGTAATAATTGTGGACTTTTATTCAATTCGGTCGTTCATGCCTCCGTTGATCGTTGTGTTCTTTTGGTATTCAGGCGTTTTATAATATTAAATGTATGCGAAATAAAAATAATTACCACATATCTTTGGTGCTTATAAACGTAAATATAATGTCCCCCTTGCAAAGCTTTAAAAACAGTATTTTAAATATATGGTTCTTAATTACAAAAATAATTCATATAAACTTATTAATCGAGGACTTGAGGGCAATAATAATAATTGCAGCCACTTCCCGCAACTCAAGCCTGCACATTAAGATTCCAAACGCAACATCAGAAGACTGGAAATGAGTTGTTAATGTCTCACGATTCGTGACATCGCGTTCAAAGGATTTTTAGATCTGCCGAGAGGATTTCAAAAATATATATTACATGAGCTTTGGTTGAGTTAGAAGATTGTAGTGTGCCCTCTTCCAGTTCTGACAAGACTTTAGAGCCGGAGAACTACTAAAATTTGGTATTTAATGAAAACGTCTTGGTCCTTCTGCAGATGAAAGGAAAGTTCTGACCATAGAAAATAGAACAAATCAAATCTCAAAAGGTGTAGAACCAGAAATGAATAACCAACAGAATCCCACAGTTATTTGAACCCTGCCAATTTTCACAAATTGAAAATAATTTTCTCAAAAATAATTGGCAGAGGAGAAAGAAATTACATGTGAGAATAACAACAAAGTAAGGAAAGCTACTAGGGCACATGAATTGGAGGATGTGGTTCTGCCTCATCGTACCCAGGTTATGGATTGAACGAAAAAAACGAACACCGTTTGTAAACGCACGTTCAAAATCGAACGTCTAAACGGAATATAAATGAACAGACGAACGGATTTTTTTGTTGGCGTTCGTCCGTTCAATTTATATTCTTTTCAAAAGTGTGGACGTTAAAAAAAACAAGTTCAATCAATGTTTCTCATGTCACTAAAAAGTGAGAATATTTTTTTAAATAAAAGAAGTACAATTTGAAATTATTGTGAGTCATTCTGGAATAACAGTGTGGACAATTTTTTTTGATAATGTAATTTTTCAAATCTGAAAAAGGAAAAATATGATATATTTTTTAACAAACGGATGAACACTAAAAAATTGAACGGACAAACGCTCAGGTTGCAACGCCACAAGTCTCCATGGTGTTTTAAATTAACTCATAAAAAAATAAATCCTCTGAGGTTAGGGTAATTTTAGATAAACATAAAAAAGTTCTTGGTCGTTCTTCTTCATGGGATAAGGTGAGAATACGCTCTCTGATGAGCGTGAATGATATATATATATTTACGTCACAGTTCCAGAGCTACTGGACTGCTACGGTTCTTTTGCCCCTGAAAGGACTGAGCAAAATATTATAATGACATTGTACACGCTTTTTTGGATGCCCTGTGTTATTAGTTTATATATATATATATATATATATATATATATATATCCAGGCTTATGCAGCATGGAATAAGAAGACGTGACTGTTCCATGTGTTGTAGACTTCCATGTAGGATGTATGTAACACATCAAATAAATACTTTCAGTTTTAAGGAAGTGCACAAATAACTGTGAGTGAGGAGAAGTACAGTAACTGCAGCTGCACATACTTACATTAGTCATGTAAACTTTAATTCTCAATAAATAGGAAAATATTTCTTGGAATGCACTTTCATATGCAAGATGAGAGTAAGAAAAAAGTTGTATTCCTTATAAAATATCTAATTTTGTGATTGTTCATAGGTATTTGTGCATTTCTATGTATTCCAATGTCAGACAGAAATCTTGGTGCATATATGACTTTCAAAAATAAATCAAGTAAGGATATTTTTATCGTAGCTTTCAAACACTCACAAATAAACATATCTTATACGATGGTCACTCGAAATTACATATATATAATAAAAATGACCTTTTTCTATAAATGGTGGGAAACAAGAAGCGTGAATAATAATTGTATTTTTATTTATTACAAAATCATACTAAGAGAACGACTTCATATTTTTCTCCATCATACCTGACGATAAATGAATCATCAGTTGACGATAAGGCTTGGAAAAAAAGGAATTGAGTTACCAACGGAAGAAACCCAATAATTAAAGGTGAGTTTCTGAGAACTGCCATAATGGTTTCCCGAAGATGACACTGGCCATCACGGGACTGCAAATTATAGCTAGGTTTTACGGGTACGGGGGAGAAGCTACATCAGGTCTTTGAAATGTAGTTTGTGTGGAATGTTATTGATAAATCGATTGAAAATTTGTCAAGAGAGGGAATATAGGGTACAGAGGTGGGATTGATAGATATTTATGTTTATGAAGGATCAGGATATCAGTTGTGTATCCATTGTTGGTGAATAATATCATAGAGAACACAGAGTGCCGAGTCACGATTGGTAGTGCTGAATATCGGGGTATTTGTTCGTGATGTTACATCACCCTTCATTTTTGATGATACTAAAATATGAAGACTCTCTTTCTCTGGAGTTATTTCTGTTCCTTTATTTATCCGAACATTGGCGAGCGAACAATTGCCCCGATATTTAGAGCTACCATACGTGACTTCGGCACTCAATGTTCTTTTTGGCATACCTGGAGACGGAATGTGATGAATGAGATGAGTAAATAGGTCGTTATTATATATCACAGCATATGAAAATGATGTGTTTCAGCGTTTATGAAAAGCATATGTAAGAGATGGACAATGACAAGAAATCAATCGAGAGTAAAGACTTTCTAATTATGCTGCGAACCCTTTCTAAGGAATCAACTGATGATGTAGGTAGTTGAGGAGGCACTTCTTACAAGGGGTGAAAGGACTTCGAAGTGCTAGTGGGATATCTGCGTCCCTTAATACACTTAATTACGAACATTTGATCCATACAAATATGTTATAACCAGTTGGTTGAAATTTAATTAATTATTGTCCATAAAAATGTTTAAAAAAAGTTCCGTATAATTTTTGATCTCTTCTTTCATTGGAACGTCGCACTGGACGCAATGGTCGGCTTTCTAGACTGTTCGGCTCTCTTTACCCTGCTTCTGCCTATAACCCATGACGTTTAGAGTGTCTGGAATCCAATATCGTGGATGGTATCCGAAATAATTGCATTCCATTTAAAATATGGTAGTTTAAAAAGTAATGTTTATTAATCTCGCAACTAAAGTTGAGAGTCCCAAACTGGGGCTCCGTTGGGATTGCCTGAAAGATAAGGAGCGTTTATAAAAAGCAGTTGCCATTATTTGCATCGCTTGGATCCTTCTTAAGTCCACATAGAGATCTCGTCAACTTAAAATGGCTTTCCCCTTGGTAAAACAATCAAGTAACCTTAGAAATAGAAAAAAAAACCAAATCCTTCAATAAATATCCAGAGATGCCAAAAACCGTAGTCCCTCAGAACTTGTCTCCTACCTCCCTTTTTCTATTCCTGCTTAGACTTTGCTGCTCAAGGGATATTACTAATTCCTTCCTTCTCATAAATGTTTCATAAGTGTCCGACTCCGACATTACTCTTCCATGGTTTTAATGAAATCTAGAGTGCATCAAGTTCTTCAATGGGTGGAGATATATTTACTCCTTCATCACCTTATGCTCGACATTTTATAATAAACAATCAATATTTGTGATGGAAGGATCCTTTAAATATATATTGAAAGAACTTCTTCAATCATGATCGACAAATTAATATATTAATACTTAGTTACTCCGCCGAAGGAGGTATTGTTTTCACTGGCGTTTGTTGGTTTGTTAGTTTGTTGGTTTGTCAGCAGATAACTCAAAAAGTACTGAACGGATTTGGATGAAATTTTGTGGAGTTGTTGGAAATGCCAAAAGGAAGAAGTGATTAAATTTTGGCATCTCTGAGTGCAGAATTAAGGCGCCAAATGAGCTAAATATACAAATTTTTCAAGTTAGCCTACTCTGCCAATAGATGTCGCTGTGCTGTGAAATTGGGTGCCGGGAGCGTCTTCCTCTGGAATTTCCGTCTAGGGGAACCCTCCCCGTCTCTCTAAGCCTCCCCAGTCGTGAAAAATCCGCCTCGGAAGGCTCATGACGGCGGAGGTTTGCACTCTCTGAGTTATATATGCCTCTAGTTCTTATTATTTTTAAAAATTGTACCCAGTTATTGTATATATTTGAGGGCCATTGCTTATGCTTATCAAACCATTTTATTATTTATATATACATAAATACAAATCCATCATGGAAAAAATAAATAAAACTCAATTATCATTCATTCATAGTCATGAAAATATCAAATCAATGCTATTATTTTCATTACCTATCAAAAGATATAAATTAGTTCGAGAAATAATTTGAACTTACATTCAAGTCTGTTTTTCATATTATTACAAAATTATATTTTTAAACGTTATATATATCTATTTTTTCACACAGAGTTTTGAGGATCTCTTACATATACCTATTTACATAGACTTCGTAAAAATATTCATCTAAATATATTTGATGACTATCTTGCCTCATGGTAATGCATAAACATAATACAGTGATTCAATAAATATTAAATTATATATATTTTTATGGACGACAAATGCAAAATATATTAACAAAAAAACTTGGACGCGATATGTATATATGCTGCAGGGACAATAGAAAAATAAAACATCAATAGATACACACCAAACGATAAGTAACACACAGACTTATGGGAAAATGGATTATAAATTTCTATCATAGGCACCATTTCCGGATGGGTGTGAGGTCTGCCCAAAAACCCTTATTATACTTGTTAAGATAGTTTGTTATTACTATGGAGCTGGAATCTCATTGGTTGGAGGGGGATATTGACCAGTAAACCATTGTTCTATTAATTCCATAGAGTACCTTAAAGGTTTTTGTAAATGTTCAAACCAAAGAAAATAATAGAATATAGAAGGAATCTTGTCGGCTGACGTCTGGTAGAATAGATTGGAGGAGGAGGAAGAGAAAGAGCGGTAACTGGACAACATATTCTTATCTAATGGTGGACTTTTATCAACCAAAAGTGATTTTTTCCATTACAATAAGCTAATATGAATAACAAATAATTGTTTATTATTTGGATTTTTTAATTTATCTCAATTACTTCAAAATCTTTAAACGACGGCTTCTTTTAATGAATTGAAAGACTTGTAGAGGATGTAGGTCTATGTGCATGGTTAACAGTTATGTTCAGAGAAAATACATTCTTGGATAAACACAAGACATATTGAAAGACAGGTATACCCATATTGTCATGATAACTGACTTTTATGACGTCACCCGGGAATAACACATTTAGTAATGTATTCTTCCCGATTACGTCATCAAACATCCATTGTCACAATATATTTTTTCTTATCAAAAGCAAGGCCTCTAATTAGTTCATAAATTATATATAAATGTCACAGTAGAGATGGAAATCCAGTGTAATCGTTGACTCTTCTGGTAGAAATCACGATCCGTATCTCTTCTAGGAGAGATGACGACTTAAATATGGAGATGTTTCAAGTTTTGTGCAAACTATTTATTTCATTTGCGATTTCTATTCTATACTTTGTTGCCAATTATTTCATTTTGTGTCCAAAGAACCAAATGCGACACAATGCTTTACTAATATTATATCTATATCACCGACCTATACATATTAGGGTTGTTCTTATTTTTCAAAAGTTTGAAATGTTAGCAACATTGTGGATTTTCTGTTTCTTGGTGATAAAAGAAGACGACATACAAAGTTTGAACAAAATCGGTCAACATTACGAGGTCGCGCAACGAGGTCAAAGTTTTAAAAATTTAGTAAAAATATAGTTTTTCGCAAATTTCTTCAAAATGGTGGACGTTACAGACTTCAATAATTATTATTAATTTAAAGGAAATCTAATTTACTACCAGACGTATGTTTGATGTTTTTTAATAAAACAAAGTTTTCAGTAAAAACAAAGGAAAAAATGGAGTGTGTATTGTTAGCTTATTTCATAGCTTTTTTGTATCAATTAACTTCACTCGCCTGTAGAAGATGACTTGTTCGCTTCAGAGTAAAATAGTACTTTTAAGTTTAGTAAAACTTTAGATGATAAATCCAAAAATGACCTTGGTTGCATTCTATCAATTCAGAATTCAGTACAATCTGAGTTTACATCATATGATTCAGAGCCTGTATTGACCTATAAGAAATCGATTATGAAAAAATAAAAAAATAATGTGTTTCTTAGATTTGCGTCAAGGTATCCTCTCAAAATTTTACTTTGTCTCTGACGCATTTATAATCCATTATATGCGTCATTTTGTACGCGAGATAGGCTTTTTTTAATGTACATATAACTCTCTACTTATTAAATTGACATGATTTAGTATACCAAAATATTAAAGCTGGTTAACCAAGCTTTCATTTGATATGTTTGGTGTTCTAAAAATCGCTATACTTTAAGAGATATAAGCAAATACGTACTCTCCCCCAAAAATTGTCTTTTGATATGAGAATATACGATTACCATCTGGTAATGCTGTTAGTGTTACCTGGATAGGAAGAAAAAAAGAAGGGAGAGAAGTGAGGCAAAATACTCCTTCCCTTCTCTTTCTCTTTCTATCCAGGTAACACTAACAGCATTACCAGATGGTAATCGTATATTATCATATAGGATGACATTTCTAATAATAATATTATAATAATCCTATTGTTGCGTGTGTTCTCAGACAGTAATAAACTGCTTTACGAAGTAAAGGAATAAAATAAATATTTGATTTTTTACTAACATAATTCGTTGCAATGTATTGATCTATTTAATTTAATTAGAACGTTCTCTGATGAGGTAAAAAAATAAAACTATAATGTTTATTTGTGTATTTTACGTATTTACCTCAATTTTTAATACATATAATACTTTTTTTTGCATGTGTTTTTTAAGAACTGCGAATAAAAAAAATCATTTCATGTGTCATTACTTTATTCCGTCCAGAAGGAATATCAAAGACAAAATTGTCAAATAAATCTATTTAATTAAAGGCATTTGAGTTTTGAAGGAGCATAGAAAATAAATTATACAAAATACATTTTAAAATAAACGTACTGTATTACAACATTTACATGATCTTTAACACATCTGTGGCCCAAATTAAAGTATTTTTATATTGTAATTTCTTGATTACAATATTTGATTCGGATGATTAATCACAACTACCTATATTATGTGTAGTACGATTAATTAGATTGAATTGGAACCATAATGTTTTTTAAGGGATTAATCATGCTTAACTACGCCAAGTTTCTTCTCTTTATATTTAATTACTTGAATATTTTGACCATTTTTCTCTTTACCATGACCCTTTTGTAATTTCTTATATGCTAGCGGACATGCAATCGGTTGATTGAAGCGTCATTACTTGTTGTTTCTTTATTCATTATCCATGATTTAAATCAACCCGGGATAGAGTGAAAAAATAATAAAGTTTTTATGGGGGAGATAAAAATATAGCAAACGTATTTAAAGAACTACGTGAGTTTCATACAGATCTTCCATACCTCTCCAGGGATGAGATAATATGGATCAAGCACAGAATCGAGAACCACAAAACTGTTTATTTATCATTAAAAAGGTTTGTTTTTGGTCTGCATCGACAGTTGACTGATTCAAAATTTATTCTATTATTGAAGGAATAATTAGATATTGAAAAGCGAGGGATATTTTGGGCGTGTGAAAGGGAGAATGTTTGAATGGTGCAATTGAGTTCAGGCTCTTGTTATCACTATTTTCTTTCCTCTTTTGAGGAATATATATTTCATTTATATAAGTCGGCCGGAACGGAAAGTATTAATTTTTTATTTGAATCTCTGTTTTTCCTCAATAGAGGAAAGAGAATAGTGATAACAAGAGCCTGAACTCAATTGCTCCATTCACACATTCTCCCTTTCACACGCCCAAAATATCCCTCGCTTTTCAATGTCCAGAATATAAGCTCTCTATGTTTTTATATCTCTTTCTCCAGTTCACCATTGAGTTCCAGCTTCAATTCTGCTAGCCCTCACACGCATTGACTTGGATGTACTATGGTATGGAATATCCGGATAAATCAAAGTTCCCAACTGTATCTCCGTCAGACTCTAAGAGACTCATTATGGCGACACGGAAGCGTCCTCCTGTTCATGTCCTGAGGTCCTAATGGAGTTCATGGTACAGTTCACATTTCCAATAGGATTGGATGAAGAGTCCTCAATATATTTGAAATTGATTGAATTGTTATATGGCATCTCCAAAGATTCGTTTCCGGGATCTAGGTAATGAAAAAAAATACATACGTAATTATGGACAAGAAAGAATCCCTGGTCATTCTAAATCTTGGATTTCGTAGAAACAATTTATCCATCTTTTTAAAACCTTTTGTTGTGTTCATTTATGGTCTCTGAGTAAAAAATGTTGTCTTGTCTACAGAATATCTTACAAAAGCGATTGAACTTTATTAAAAATTATTCCGTTTAAACTTGATAGGAGTTAAAAAGATTATAACGAAAAATTATTTAAATAATTATGATAATAAAAATACTTGAGGAAGCACCTTAATGAACTTACAAAAATCTTTAGTGTCCGAGGTTGCAGCGATGCCTTGAGCATTATCCATTTCATAAATAGACGTCTTTGCCTTTTCGCCCATGATGTATGAGCCCTGTTGCTCCGGATCTCGATTAGAGGATAATCACATTTTACCAATTGATTTTTCGCAATAATACATTCAATTTCCTTGGTCCAGGGATTTAGAAATCGTTTTAGCCGAGATTCAAACCAAAGAAAATTTCCGTTCTTGGTTTTTATTCTGTATGGAGTCGTCGTGATCTCTTCTTTGGTCTTAAGACTGTTCTTATGAAATTCACTAACTATGGATATATCATCGAATTGGAGGTATTCGTAGATGCTTGAGCCCTCTAGCTCTTGAGGAAGATATCCCAAGATAACCGTTGTCATTTGGTCCACATAGATGAATTTGCCGTCCACAGAGAATCTGGATTGGAACTTGGGATAAGGAGATTTTTGATTTTGCATGATGATGTTATCGAGTTCTGGTTGTAATCTGGCGACTGTCACGAGACAGGCAATATTTTGATTGGCTTCATTGTTAGAAGAAGAGGATTCGAGTGAGGGCTCCAGTTTGTTTAGTCCGCTCCAGGACTTTAAGTATCCTGTGCAGTGCATCACGGCGTAGCGCCTATCACTTCGATTCTGACTGGTGGGAGAATGAATTGCAGCCTGTTGCTGCTGCTGCTGGATATCATTCTCAGCTGGCAGGGAGGCTCTGCTTTGATCTTCATTCGACAGAAAAAGGACCTTCGTGAGCCGCAGCGAAGAGTTGGAATATCGCTTGGAGAGAGGATTGATAGATGATAAGATTTTTCATTGGAGACGTCAGATAAGCTCAGTTGCTCCTTTAGCTTTGTGATGTCTTTGGGGTGAAGGATGTCAAAAAAAGATTGACCAACGAGTTCATTTTGGCATATCCCAAGACACTCTTGACGGAGTCGGATATGTGAATGATCTTTCCTCGTGTTGAGTCAATAGCAAATAGGAAATTGGAGTCGTAAGTTGTATTGAGCAAGAGGGACTCGATTTCCACGTCCTTTAAGTTACATGGACGATCCATGTTCTCGGAGTTTAAGGAACCTTTAAAAAGAAATAAGGGATTTTTGATATGAAATAAGAATATGGTGCAATTGTGTTGTACTCTTTGTCTTTTACCTTTTAGAGCCTTTAAATGCTGAACTGTGAGACGTAGGACGGTTAGTTTGTCGATCTTTTTGCTCATTGCCACGCATGTTGGTATCAAAGAGGTCAGTTCATTTATGTATGTGTTCATTTTGTCTCTGCGTCGCTTTTCGATTTCTCTATGATTTTGGCGGAGGTATGTCTTGTTTGACTCCCCACTTGACTTGTTCGATGCATCCTCCGATATAGAAGAAGTCTCGGACTCTCTCCTAAAATGAGGTTTGATTAAGATATATCATTCAATACAAAAATATCATAATCTACCATTTGAGAAACCGTCACTTCGAATCTGCCCCGGCTGCAAATATTTATATTTTAAGAAGTCTTTTTATTGATCATATGGTCATAATAGGAGGCTAACACTTGCCAAATGACAAACATACAAGTGATCAAAATAATTGCACTTTGCTTAAGGGTTTAATCTAGTATCAAAACAATTTTAAGGCCACCACGAATGTTACCGAACATGTGGCTGGTTCATACTTTAGTGACGTATAATTCACCCTTGGTGATGCGATATCATTTCTCAGGACGTTTTAATACGTCTTCAGTGCTCAAAGGGTTAATAGAGGTTTACTCAAATCAACCGTGAATATTAAATTGTAAATTCACCAGTATGTAATGTATTATTCTCATTGGCATAATATATATATATATATATATATATATATATATATATATATGTATTCAAACATAACGACTGACTACCAATGGGATGTCATTTGCCGATTTTTAGAATTGCTATCTGTAATTTAGGTCGCTAATAAATAAGAAATGCAGGCCTTTCTTCGCGATTTTATAATATATATATGAATAATTAGTTTCAAAACTTTTATTTTAAAGAATGTATATTTAATAAATAAATAAATATATATATATATATATAGTATATATTTTCTTTGACATTTTCAGTTACATAAAACAGGTTAGATTAAATAAGCAATGCCAACCGTAGGGTTATGTTAATAAGAGCCGGAACTACATTTTTTTCGAATAAGCATTGTAAATCACACAATCTTTAGCCGTGAATATGCTTTTACAAAGGTTGCACACTCCTTAAAAATAATTCTTGGTTTTTCTTCACGGCTTGCCTTTCATACATTGGAATTGATTATTTATCCATGATACGTACCTTTTCCGTTTCGGCGGCTCAGCCTTAGATTTATTCATATTGTCCCATAAATGATTCATTCAAAGAAGTTAAAGTTTCCTCGGGGCATCATTCCGTCTGTAAACTTTGCCGTCAATTAGATTTTTGGTATATGCTCTGGAAGAGAAGAATATCAATAAGGTATTGAAAAATATTACGTTCGTATGTGACCACATAAAGTATAATATTTTAAACAAATAGCCAGAAGTAAAAAGGTAACTATGCACTTTTAAAACTTACCCAAATAAAGAAAGTGAAAAATTATATAAATTCAATGTCTAAATTCAATATATATTGATTGAAAAAACATCACGACGCCAAATATGCCAATTTTTCATTAATGGAAAATATTGTGATTCTCTTCTAGGAAATTCATTATGATTTATGTTCTATTCTAACTAAATATATAATATAAATATTAATTAGATTTAAAGGGATTGACAATCAAATCATTCTTAAGGGATCTCGATAGCCGTGCGTGCTAAGGCGTGTTCAACTCTCATGTTGGGGGCGCAGGTTCGAATCGAGAGGGGATGGTCATTTTTGGTCTACCTCATTGATAAGATCCTAGGGTCGATAGACTAATTTTAACGCTATAATGCTTATTTATATCCTATCGGATGTAATTCTATCGAACCTATAGGCAAAAAAAAAAAAAAAATCATTCTTTTTTGGAAATAAATAAATTGTAGGACAATCTGGTGTGCGAACAAACATATCAATTTTAAAATTAAACCATAAAATAAACTTCTATCGTGCCCTATCAAGACGAAGTTAATTTCATTACAACAAAATTCAGTTTTATGTATATAATTTAGAACAATAAAGTCTCCCCCCTAATGATTTTTTAAGAATAATTGAAGCTATTTATAAAGGTATGTCTATTGGATAAAATGTTTTAGTTGTTATGTTTGTTGTTATAAAGTTGTACATTGTACAAAAAAAAAGAAAGAGTGAAGCTTAAAATATTAATATACATTTTTCTCCATGATATATGGAATGCAATAAAACCCCACTTTTCATTCTTATTCCATGATTAAAATATGAAGTATCACTCTCTCTCCAGCTCTGTCAGTCGCTGTCTTTCCCAACAATGGAAAGTTAAGAAATATCCCGATATTATGCACTACCAAAGCTTGCTTCTCCGCTTATGAGTCGCTCTCAACATTGAGAGCTGAGAATGCTTAACCTGCACTGACGACCTCCCTTATACACGGGAATACTATCAGTCCCGGCAGGATGGGCGGGCCTGAGGGGGGCCAGGCCCGCCCATTGAGTGACGTAGGCCCGCCCACCCACTGAGTGACGTGGGGCCCGATTGGTTATGAATGTGCCAACCGTGCCCCCCCCCCATAACAACTGTAGCCCCCCCCCCCAAAAAAAAAAAAGCCTGGGCCTGCTGCCGGGCCTGGCTACTATACAGTTGAACAACCATTAGGGCTCATTAATGACCCATATAATAAATTTAATAGTTTATATTCATAAGTTTATATTTCCATGTAAAATTTTAAGAACATAAATTCACACACATATATATGATTTTTCTTCTAAACAATTTTTACATTTGTATTTGGTAATTTTGTCAGTAATTTTACAAAATAGTCCATAAACAAAGCATTCACAAACAGCACATTTATTGAAGGTTTTATTATTACAAACGTAACATAAAATTTAACAACTACACGAAAAATCAGAGTTTGGCCATATCTGTGAGCCCAAAAATCCCAGTTTAATCTGTAAAATATCAAAAACCCCTTGGTAGCTCTAGTATTCATAATATAATTATTCAAAATTAAACCTTCACTCTATACTTGTACATAATTTGCTGCTTTTCTCTTGAATATCATAAATATTATTAGGGTTTGCATATGATGTATATGATATACTTCTTATTTCTATATAACTATTAGCAAATATATCAGTCAATATTTAAAAGATCAGATTATTTGTTTCCTGTGTTGGATAAATCAAAGAGATTATACTTTTAATTTCTTCATCTTCTTTCTTGTCCGTCAGGCTAAGTTGAGTTGTATCTCTGTGGCATGAATATAGCATCATATTTGATTAATGTAACCTACGATCTTTTCAATGATGTTGATTAATAAGAACCCATCTAGAAAGTCAAATCTTCTCTATCAAAATGGAGAGCTGAGATGATTTATTTAAAAATATAGATTTTAAGGTGCCAAATTATAATATATAATATATTTACAAATGTTTTCCTTCACCTGTTTAGAGTTATTTAACATACATATGTGACTCCGTATTGCAAATATATTAAGGCCAAGAGGCTGTCAATTAGTACGTAATTAATGACCAATCTTTTACATCAATAATTGAGAAGCAAGGCATCGCATATTTAGAAAAAATCAATACACGATTTGTAATGGTCGTATAAATAAAACTATTCACACAACTGCACAAGATCACAAACATTTTAATAGACTTTCCTTAACTGATAACTACATAAACATGAGTTTGTAGCAACATATATAAACTAGAGGCATATATACACTCAGAGAGTGTGTACCTCCGCCGATCCCCACAACATTCCTATTCAACATTCTCCCTTTCACACGCCGATTTTCTATCTCTAATCATTGTTTCCTCTCTGTTAGCTCATTTTGCATATTAAAAAAGCACTCAGAGACGGGAAGAGGAAGAAGTTTAAGCTACGTCACTGGGTTAACATAGTTCTGAGCTGATATATGAACAATAATACGTCAATGAATATTTTTTTAGCGTTTGTTCTTCCCTACTCCCTGAATAGAGACCCCATTTCATTTGTATTTTGCTCATTTTGCATATTAAAAAAGCACCTAGAGATGCCAAAATTTAATCACTTGTTCCTTTTGGCATTTCCAACAACTCCACAAAGTTTCATTCGAATCCGTTCTGTACTTTTTGAGTTATCCTGCTGACAAACAAATAAACAAACCAACAAACGCCAGTGAAAACAATACTCCTTCGGCGGAGGTAATAAGAATCCTTCGTCAGACATAACCTTTTTATTCATAGGATATAAACTCTTTGAGAGAACTTTAATTTAAATAAAAAACTAGAGGCATGTATACACTCAGAGAGTGTGTACCTCCGCCGATCCCCACAACATTCCCATTCAAACATTCTCCCTTTCACACGCCGATTTTCTATCTCTAATCATTGTTTCCTCTCTGTTAGCTCATTTTGCATATAAAAAAGCACTCAGAGACGGGAAGAGGAAGAAGTTTAAGCTACGTCACTGGGTTATCATAGTCCTGAGCTGATATATGAACAATAATACGTCATGAATATTTTTTTAGCGTTTGTTCTTTCCTACTCCCTGAATAGAGACCCCATTTCATTTAGTATTTTGCTCATTTTGCATATTAAAAAAGCACTTAGAGATGCCAAAATTTAATCACTTGTTCCTTTTGGCATTTCCAACAACTCCACAAAGTTTTATTCGAATCCGTTCAGTACTTTTTGAGTTATCCTGCTGACAAACAAACAAACAAACGCCAGTGAAAACAATACCTCCTTCGGCGGAGGTAATAAATATGTTTTATATAATTAGCATGCCACTTTCCATATACATATGTCAATATTCAACTCCACATGACTCTAACATGAATCCCCGCTATTTACTGATAACGGGAACCGAAATCAGACAGGAAAAGTGAATCACCGTGAAGTAGTGCTTTACCCATGTTACCTCGAAATTCTCGATACGAGCTTAAACGCGCGCCGATTATTATTAGAGTGCAAATATATTTTCTCCATTCATATGAATACCAAAAGTTGTATTTGAAAAACTCATCTCTGCAAAGTTACGTAACCTAAAGCAAAGTAATGTATTTAAGAGTGGGTGTTGTGAACACAGGAGTTGCTGTTGGAGCTAAATGGCTCAAAGAAAAATAATCATAGATTTTATGTCCATTTTGCACCCGATTATTTTAAAACAGTATTGTATTAAAGACCGGACAGGCGATTGAAGGGCTAAACAAATATAACAAAAGCGTAGAACCTAATCTTTGGGTCTCTTTGGGAAAAACTCGTAGGAAAATATTTATTTTTAGTTTGATTATCATAGACAATAAATGGATTTTCTATCGTTTTGTGAAAAGGTTTTCAAAATATAAGAGTTGCCAACTGAAAAAATGTCTCCATTGGCAAGTTTACGATGATAACTACTATAATAACGATAATCATAAACCGAAAACGGATTATCACCTTACGATGAAGTATACACAAAGCAGGAAATAAGAGATACCAACTGAAAAATAATAATCATTGCTCCGTTTGAGATAACTACTTTCATAGCATTCCTCGTCATAAGGTTCAATTCCGAAATGAGTCCATCCTAATGGACCCTCGAGTGGAGTCTATCTCTTTCATTGATCAAGTGATTATTTACTCTAAGGCGCTGCAAGGATGCTATGAACCCTTCCAACCTACAATGGACCAAATATAAGGATGAATCATGAAAAATGAGCTAGGATCCTTATCACCAAAAGAAAATTAGTAAGCTTTAAATTGAAATCATTCAATTCACAAGTATATAGACTAGTTGGGGTACGTCAGAGCGTAGGAATGGTTGTATTACAAAACGTCGACTTGCAAAACGTCGACCATAATAACATATATGTAGTTGACAATAATAACATGTGACGTGAGAACACTATTTGAATACCGGATTCTTTTTAGTGAAAATGAGACTGACCTATAATAGTATTCTTCATTTACTCTTCTCCATTTTGTATTTGTATTTTTTTTTTCAATTAGCCTTCTAATTGATGCGATATATAAGGAATAATTATCGATGAAGAAGCTAATCAAATGAAAAATTGGCCAGGAATATTGGCATCATCTTTCACTCTCTTGTGTTTTTAACCAATCATATTACGTTGTTCATAGTTAATGTACGTTTTCTAATATTAAAATAGAGTAGGTAGTAGTCTCCCTTTTTACATGTATTGTTTTGAATTTAGATCCCCCTTTCTTTCTCTTTCTCTCTCTCTTCAAGGCATAATTCTAGCCATTGTTTTGTTGGAGCATGTGATTGGTGGAGCTTCATGTCGATGCGCAGGGTATCAACATAAATATTTTGTAATGATTCCACGACAAATTACGACCTTTCATCTTTGGAAGGATATTGTGCATTGAAAAACCTTTGATTGTAATAAACAATCGACATAAAACAAACAACAAACATCCAACTAATATGATCGAAAGTCAGTATTTTTGTTTTTTTGTATATAGAACGTATAATTTCAAATAATAAAAATGGAAGCATCATCGTATGAAGTAAATATAGCCAAAAAATACGTATAATAGTTTTTCTCCTTTTCTTATATTTCGTTCTGTATTCAAATAGTGTTCTCACGTCACATATATAATCTAATTGCCGCTGCTAATGGAGATATTTGATTTTCGTGCCTATTTCTGTATGACGTATAATCTCGGCAAGGCAGTCAACGAAATCCACACAGAGTTCATCTGTACATTCCCTGGCCTCTTTTTTTACTATCAAGAGATTAAGGAAGGAATTCGACAGTGGGAGTTTTACCTTGGACAAAGGATGCTTTCATGGTAGTTATTGCTGCCATAGCAATAAAAATCATTGTTTAGTCGGCTCCCCCCATTTTTTTTCTTTTTCTACGACTTATCTTTAGAGCGAGAATACATTTATTCTCAAGGACGACAATACACAAAAATAAACTTGCATACTCTTCGAGAGTAACATTATTTATAAAGCTCAATAATAAGACAGCCGACAGAGAGCACTTCCACGAAGTCATTAGTCATAACTGGAAAGGATTATGCTTTATAATTTAGAACTGTTTTGTATGAATAATATGAAAATTTAGATTTGGCCAGGCTCAAAATTAATGATAATTTATACATCAATAAACCCAACGATATAAAATCATCATAGGCACAAATTTTAATTATTCTTGCATCAGAGACACGTACGTATCTTCCCCTCCATACATTCTTAAAAATCCTTTTGTTAAAATGTGCATTTCATTTATTTGGAGGAGTGCAAAATATATATACACTCAAACTGCACTTCCAATTTAAATACTGAAAATTTTACTAAGGACACTCTATGTTGCTTTTACTTTGAGATAAGGAATTTTGTTTAATTATTTAAACTACAACATGATTTAAAAGACTACATGTATACAACTATAGTCTATAGTCTATAGAATACCGTCAAGTATTCAATTAAGAGTTATTCATTAAAAAAGTGTATCAATTACTGCAGCTGCTCATCTCCATGTAAATATGTTTCTAAGTGAAATATTCAATATTAATGTACAATCAAATATGCTATAAAGTCAGTCCAAGCATATCCTCAAATAATGTCTTTTTTTACAGTTATAACAGTCATTGTCCGGTTACACAAAAAGCAGTGTAAAATAATATACAGCAAATAGGGTATCATGGATACAAAAATAGATATTCCAGTTTAAAAAAATGATATTTCATACCCTTTTTATTGCAGTTTTAAAACAGTTTAAAAATACGATAGGACGTGAATATTATTTCAATTATATTATAAAAGTTTTAAAAACCTTTTACATATTATATTAAAAGGCATTATAGACACCTTAGAACAAAATATATATATAATGATTTTTAATTACAAAAATATAACAATTTCTTATATTAGCTCTGAAGGCTTTCTAGGATTACATATTATGTTAAATTTTCTTAATTTGTTGTGAGCCTTTATTAACAAACAAAAAATAAAAACTTATTCTTTATATTGGGTGAAATAATGGCATTATTATTATTATTATTTTAAATACGATATTGTGACGCCATTTATTTTAAATTTCCAAATGACCCAGTCATTTTGACAAATAAACTTCAACTATGATTCTTGGATATATAATAATATTTGCTCTCTTTTATCTATTTAATAAAAAGTTTGTTATGTTACTTTACACTGCATTTTTCGTAATTAAATATATTGTATTTTTTTAAAGTTATTTGTAACAAAAATAGATTTTAGTATGAATTTACATTATTTTATTTAATATTATTGTTCAAATAACAAATATTAACAAAACTTACTTTATTATGAATTTAAATTATTTTATTTTATATTTTTATTCAAATAACATATATAAACACAACTTACTTTAGTATGAATTTAAATTATTTTATATTATATTATTGTTCAATTAAAAAATATAAACAAAAACTATTTTTGTATGAATTTATATTATTTTATTATATTATTGTTCAAATAACAAATAATGCCATTTGTATATATTTATGAGTGGTCGGAGTATATGGAGCCTGAAAAATACACTTTTGTGTAGATGTTGATCATTTAGGTATATTAAACGCATTTTTTTAATATTTATATCATTTTGTACATTATATATATACATTAGACAAAAAATAATATTTTCCTTCATACATACACTATTCATGAAGGATGAAATCTACGTTTATCGTAGATTATCGACTTAAGCGTGGACCTGAAATTCCTAAACCATCAACGGCTTCAAAAATATGGGCAAAATAAAATATTAAAAACAAACATTTTTTTTACAAGATGTCAGGTTTTTATTTAAATTTATACTAATGCAAAAAAGAATCCGGTTTAATGATTTAAGTTAGCAATTTTATAAAAAAATAAACTTTATTCATATTTGAGGCTCAAAAAGTTTTTGTAATTATAATGACTATATTTTTGAATCCCTTATTTCTTATTTTTTTAAATCTTACAACTGAATGAGTCTTTTTTTTTTAAATTGACCAATAAAAATATATACGAAACTGAATAGTCAACTGAGAAAAATATTTATGTCACCAAAAAAGTAGCAAAATCTTTGTAAAAGTAAATATGGTTCAAATACAAAACTCTCAAAAGACCCTTAATTTGAAAAAATTAGATCTGATATGTTTTTAGATAACTGGAAACCAAAAATCAATTTATATTGCCTAGATAAACTAAAAAGAAACAGTTCAAATCGGTATTTAAATATATATATATATATACACACATATATAAAAAATATATATAAATATTGATATATATATATATATATATATATATATATATATATATATATAAGGAACAAGGACTTGTAAAATACGTCCTAGTCAGACATTACCGAGAAAAATATGGTCTTGGGAAAAATGATCCAAGAAATAATGGCCCAGAAAGAAAGGACCCAAGATCGGAAGGAAATTATGACACAAAAAATGGCCCAAATAAATACTGGCCCTGTCTAATTAACAGCAACAAGGTAATTAGTTGTATGTATTTGGTAAACTAAAAATTATTTTTTTCAATTATTCACTCAATTTATATGAGAAATATTACATATATGCACAATATTTTGTTGTATTCCACATGCCTACTCACAATTATGGTCTTTTCCCCATGCGTCATTATTTCCCTTTTTTATCTTGGTCATTCTTTCTGGGCCATTTCTTCCTTGGCCAGTTTTTTGTGTCCCTTTTTTCTGATTACCATATAATTTATATAATGTGTAACTATTTTTATTCAGAGTGTACTTGGGGCTGAGTCAATCTTAACCCGTAGGACGACCACTCCGATCATAAACCTGAGACCACACAAGTGTTATAAATATAAATTATTCCATATTGTTAGCTATCTATTTTAATGTTTAATTCAAAAGCTTCTAATGAGCATGTGTACATTATGCATTTAAATTATTTGCCCTTTGATATTAACATTGTATTAATAATTCAAAACTTTCCACTGAAACCTATTAATAATGTATGTTGATGTCTATATGTGTCACAAGGCAATACAACTTTTTAAGGTGACATCTTCAGATAACACCGTGTAACAAAGTTTTTGTCCTTAAGTTGAAACTATTATTTTCTATTTGCCTATGTCCAGCAAACATGAAAAAATACTTTTAATCATTTCTAATTTTCCTTTTGTGTCCAGGATAAGGATATTTGTGAAATTTACAATTTTCATCATTTCTAATGGTTCAGGCCCAGTTATCTTCGTGAAAAGTAAGAATAACCACAATGTCAAGAGTATTGATTTTTCTACTATATCTGTGCATTTCAAATCCGTTTTTTAATTTAAATATCTTTCGAAAGATATATAAATTATAAAAACGGATTTGAAATGCACAGATATAGTAGAAAAATCAATACTCTTGACATTTGTGGTTATTCTTACTTTCCACAAAGATAACTGGGCCTGAACCATTAGAAATGATGAAAATTGTAACTTTCAAAAAAAGGTCATAAAAGCCAAACCTTTTTTGGGACAAAATTTGAGTGGCATTTTTGGAATCTACGTAAAAATGGGACTCAAATTAGCCAAAAGACAAACAAAGACCTTAATTTTGTTACATAGTATAATTCTTCATTTGATATTTGTACTGCGTTTAAACAATAATCAATATTATTTAGTAATATACATATTGTTTTCTTTTGTTCAAGGGCATATCCACTAGAGAACCAATTAATATTCGAGGATTGATAGACTAATTGTAACACTATAATGCTTAATTATATCCAGTCAGATACTCCAAATCTATGGACCTCAATAGCCATAATAATATATCAAGACTATTATCAATTTGTACAGTGTTTTTGAGTTCTCTCTTAAAGTTCCTTTCCTGTACCTAGGATATGCAGTGAAGAAATAGAGGTTGTATAAACTGATATTGAGGTTGTTAATATGTTTAACCTGAGTTTGCGGCCCCAGTTCTACATAGTGCCGTCATTCATCCATTGCGGCCATACCATTTTGCAGAACAAAAAATTGTATTGAAATATTCTTTGACTAGCGGTCATCTGTCTCTAACGGCCGTTATAGGTCGATTTTTTAAGGTGTATAAAATGTATAAATGTGCGACCCATTTATGGGCTTCTTCATGTTATTTTTGATCTCCGAGAGACAGGACGAGTACAGTAGAGTAGTCATGGTGTTATAAAAGAACTGCAGCCAACTGACATTATCTGGCCATGTTTTAACGACTTCTTTTGAAACTGATTAATGATCAACCGCTGTTTCCAAGATTTTTATTACCCTCTTTAAAATATGGAGATACACAATTATGTATATTAACATCAAAATAAGGAGCTTAAGAATATCTACTAAGTGTCTTGTACATACATTTAAAAAAGTAATAAAACATTAACACAAGATTTTTTGCAGCTCTGCGGGCTTAAGTAAAAGTGTTGTCATTTATGTTCCCGCAATGACCAATTCTTTGATCTTCTATCAGGGTCCTGGTTGTTATAGAAGGTGTAACTCATGATCAAAACGAAAAATATGGAAGCTCACATCCGGATTATTATCTCCTCCGAAGGAGGTATTGTTACCTCCGCCGAAGGAGGTATTGTTTTCACTGGCGTTGGTTGTTGGTTGGTTTGTTTGTCAGCAGGATAACTCAAAAAGTACGGAACGGATTCGGATGAAACTTTGTGGAGTTGTTGGAAATGCCAAAAGGAACAAGTGATTAAATTTTGGCATCTCTGAGTGCAGAATTAAGATGCAAAACGAGCTAAATACTATTAAATATTTCAAGTTAGCCTACTAAGCCAATAGATGTCGCTGTGCTGTAAAATCGGGTGCCGGAGCGTCTTTCTCTCAAAATTTACGTCAAGGGGACCCTACCCCGTCCCTCTACGCCGCTCAAGTCGTGAAAAATTCCGCCTCGGAAGCTCATAAGGACCCCGTGACGGCGGAGGTTTGCACTCTCTGAGTGTATATATGCCTCTAGTTATATATATTTTTGATATATTTCTATACTATAACTTCTCAATTATTCCATTTTCATCATCTGATGAGAGTTTGATTTACCCTTTTCATGTACTCTCATTATTGATATGTATACATAGATGTTTAGTGGGACTTTACATAGTAGGATTTTCAACAAACAAAATTTCAAAGTACTATTTGTGCACATAAATGTTAAAAAATCATATATTTAAATATGATTTAAATATATTATAAATGAACCACCACATCAAGATATTTATTTTTCATTCATCTTAACAAGTTTCGTATCATTTTATTACATATAAATTGATAATTAATATCTTAGTGGACATTTTCAACAAGAGCCTAATTTATGAAAGTACTTAGAGGGAAGGGCTTACACCCTCCTTCAAAATTCAGCGTGAAGGATAAATATTGAATTAATAAGATATAAACCTAGATATTTGTAAACATGAGCCTAATGAAATGTAAATAATTACTTCGCCGAAGGTAATTCTGTAAATCGCCGAACGTTTGTTTATTTAAATTCTCAAAAAAATAAAATATTTATCAGAAAATCGCTTTTTATATAATTGAAGGAGACATAAGTAGGCTACAAATATACATACACACACAAATATACGCACAAACTGGTATCAAAATAAACATGAGAAATACAAGATGGGCTGAATAAGATAATTATATGTCTAAAAATAAAAATCAGTTGATAAAATAGATTAATTTTTTTTGATTTGAGGTTACGAAGAAAAAAAAACAGGTTGCCTTTTTATTTGCAAGTTCCTTAAATAATTTGATAACAATATGAAATGCAATTTTCCAAATCAGAGTAACTCTCTAAAAATAAAATCATTTTTGACACTTGTAAATAATTATATGTAAATAAAAGGCAAACCTATTTTTTTCTTCGTAATAAATCACAATATATTAAATGCAACCTCAATAATCACCTAAAAGTAGTTACTTAATATGATCAATACTTCGTCCTACGAAATTGATCTTTTCTTTACTTTCATGCCAGATATCGAAATTATAAAAACTGTTCTGAAATGCATAGACATATACCAAAAATATTTACATATTGATTATAGTCAATAGACTCGAAACAAAAAATATATCACCGCTTAAATAGAACACTAAAATATAGTCAACTTTTTGAAATATATAGCCGATTTTTTCGATTAGTACGAAAGATATATAAATTATAAAAACGGATTTGTAATATACAGATATAGTAGAAAAATAAATAGTACTGACATTTGTGGTTATTCTTACTTTCCACGAATATAACTGGGCCTGAACCATTAGAAATGATGAAAATTGTAAATTTCAAAAAAAGGTCATAAAGGCTATACCTTTTTCGGACAAAAATTTTAAGTGGCATTTTGGAACCTACGTAAAAAATAGGACTCAAATAGGAATTTCAGCCAAAGGACAAACAAAGCCATAATTTGTTACATAGTGTTATCAGTAATTTTAATTTGAACGTTATCTGTTGAGGTAATTTTTTAAAACTATAATGTTCATTTGTGTATTTTTTACGTATTGACCTCAAATTTTAAATATATTATATATATTTTTTGTATGTGTTTTTAAAGAACTGTGGAATAATAAAAAAATGTCTCATTTTTTGTTTCCTTAATATATTATTCCTTAATTACACAGGCAAAAAATAAAATAAATAAAAGTTCTTGGGATATATCAACTAATTTGAATACCTAATGGGTCCCTGATAACTAAATTAAAACCATTTTTGCTCAATCAGGTCAGAATATTTGAAGTTTTGAGTTTTTTGTTTTCGATTTTCGACTTTTAGACAAAATCACAACTTTTGTTTATTGAGCTACAAAAATGGTATGAGTGTCTTTGGAAATGGTATGGTCATATTAGTGGGTGTGGAGACTAGTTTAATTTGAAAAATTATCAGAGAGGCCCAAAAAACATTTTGACCGATTTCGGGCGATTTTTGTAACTTTTATTTATGAGTACAAAATTAGTATAGATGTTTCTGAAAATGGCATACTCATGTTAGTGGGGGCGGAGATTGGTTTTGAGAGGATAAGTTAAAGATAAATCAACATAAATTTCTTAAAACAGTTTTTACAAAATTGATTCTAATATTTAAAACTGTGTCTCCTAAAGAATAATAAAAGAGTGGGCCCCTCCCATTATTAGAATGATCTATATTTGCAATTTATTATTTCACATGTTACTCAATTTGACAAATACCAACAACTAGCATTGACGTAGGTTATTTGTCAGCATTTCACAAGTAATTTATTTAAAAATACTTCTGTGCAAGGTTGAGTGACAAGCTCTCGTTTTATTTATTTCTTCGTTGAGCATTCCAAAAGCAACAACAACATCTAATACTATACAAAGAAACCTTATTAGCTGAAGGAGATAATATAATGGAGTCTTAGTATACATTCTTTCAGGAGGAAACTGGGACGAGGGATCTTCATTTGTGTTGGATATAAAGCAGCTTAACGCAATTATAATTACAATTATACGCTCCTTATTCCAACATTAAATAATCAACTTACAAACAAAACATACCAATAAATATGAGTCAGAGTTAGAAGATTCAAATAACTATTAAGTAAGAACAATAAATTATATTTCAAAAGCTCCAGTAGAAAAAATGCATTTAAAATATTAGTTTTCAATTTTTATGTTTCAGAATCATTAATTTTTTTTTTAACCGAACCTTCAGTTTTGAAATATTGGGATCCAGTATATATGGTGTCCAGAAGAAAAGCCCAGGAAGAAATGAACCAAGATAATGAAAGATATGAGTAGACTAATATTTGATTGGAATACATCTAACTAATGTAGGAATACTGTTCCAATCGAAATGGACTAAGTAATCCTCAATTTGATGAGAAATCGTGTTTTTACAGAGCCGCCACCGAACCAAACAATTTTTATTATCATACTCTGTTGGTTCATACTTAAATTAAAAGGTTTTATTTTACCGCTATTTCCTCAGAAAAAACAATTTTTTAAAATCAGTAGCAATAAAGAGTCCATGTTCTTAATTATACAATATTTTCCTCCTTCTATTTTCTTAAGTCTAATGGAATCAGAATTTTTTTAAAATCTTGTCAAGAAAAGAGTGAAATTTTGAAAGATATATTGAATCATATTAAGTTTATAACTTCTCATAAATTTACTCTCAACATGTATATATATATATATATAGATGTTTTTTTTATGCAACGTGTAAAGTATTATTACATGAATAATTTGAATTAACAGACGCAACTCCTTCTAATTATACGAAGATAATTTTAAACAGGTAGAACATACTAAAAGCTGTCCATCTACAATAAATGACGTTCGTTTCTCAATAATTCATATGATTGATTTTTTTGTTGCCTATTCGGTTCGATAGTTTCTCTTAGTTTTGTATTTCTTCGTGCTATTTGTGGATTTGAGTATTAAGCGAGTTTTGACCATTTTTCCTGGAAAAAATGTTTTAAGTTCTTCCAGTTCTCGACCACTGACATTTTAAGAGTTTTCTCTTTACAACAGACGGAGCTATATTCCGAAGTTTTTATTAAAAACATGACGACTAAACCTCCTGAAAACCCCTGATGAATTTATTCACATTCATCTAAAGAGATCGAAAAGGATACGCAAGTGTCTTAAAAAGTACAACAGTATTCATAGAAATGCAGTAGTTCAGGTGAACTTGAACAGTAATTATAGATGGGAGACTTTCGTGCTCTCTATGGAAAACACAAAAGGATCTTCTTATAGAGGCAATGGTCTCAAATATCGATATATATGAAACTGCGATGAAATTGCCTTAAAAGAGCATGATGTAGCTGGGGCAAATTCAAGGTTCGGTCTCGCCCAGGCTTGTTTTTACACAAAATTTCCCATAGATGTCAGAAATCGAATGACGTCTTGAAGACAAAAAAAAATATTGTAGTTAAGAATACGAACGGCTCTATCGAGAATGTTTCCTTTAGAGTTAAAGGAATTGGGAAGATTAATGTATGCAAAAAGAAGAAATTGGTTGTGACTTTAATCCATACTTTCAAAAGAGTTAATGAGTCAGTTCTGGTGGACTGGTTGAAGCAATTTGGAGAAATTGTTCAGCATTATCCCAAAGGAAACCCTGTCGACATGGAGGCAGAAGGGAAGTATAAAAGTTATATAGAAATTTGGCGCGACAGTGATTACATTACACTGCTTTTCTACCTCAAATTGTTCCTTTTCAGGGCAATTTAATTAAACTCAAATTCTCTGGCGTGAAAATGAAGTGCCAAAGATGCTTTGGATTTGGGCATATGAAACAGTATTGCACAGAAAACGCATCAAGACTTTTGAATATGAACGAGTTCTTAAATGGCCATTCAAGAACGTTTTCCTCCACAAATACATAATGTGGAGGATAATACGGCTCAAGAAAAGTATCAACGGTCCGTCCGGAATGAACAAGAGGAGGAGATTTCTCCTGGGCCTATGATTGAAAGAGAAAATGAAAGCATCGCAGTATGTCAACCTAAAGAATTGGAAGAGGAATATTCTCATCCAGTGATATTGTCAGAACAAGAGGATTCTTCAGGGCGTTGGACCGATGTATCCTTCCATCTTGTCGGAAGTTTTTTCAGAAAATGATACAAATACTGGACCACGTGTAGAAAGCCCAAAGCAACTCCCAAAGGAAAGTGGGGGCGACCCAATACCGATACCCATAAGGATGTCAATTACTTCGCATTGGATCAAAATCTCATCTTGGACGGACGGACGCGTTCACAACCGTGGGAAAACGTAATAAGCCGGACTCTGAAATTTCACCAGACAAGGATAATAATCCTTTGAAACTTCAAAGGATCTGGACCTAGTGTGATGGTTTTTTAAAATTTTTCTGTGGTTTTCCTCTCCTTGTTCAAAAAGTTGATCCACTCAAAACCTTTATTAATTTTTTGTCTTTTTAGATGCAAACTCTTATAACAGATTACCATAGTGACACCGTTCACAGTGATATGATTTTAAACTTGGGATTAAAGAAAATACTGTCTCTAATACAAAGGGTGGGAAGGAGAGAAAATCGAGGCATGCTTTGATGAAGCATCTTCTTTCGTTTAGTCCTGACATTATTTGCCTTCAGGATATAAAGGCAATCACGTCTTTAACATGTAAGCATAACTGTCCATTATGTCTTCCCTAAAGCTTTCATCATTTTTTACGGGCTCTGGAGAGAAGAGAGGTGTTTTAACTTTAATATCGAAGAAATTTCAATTCTCTACTGTGTTAATCAATATTCTGGGTTGAGTGATTGGCATAAGATTCGTATTTCTTCAACTGGAGTTGTTTTTTACATAATCAATGCCTACGGACCAAATGAAAAGTCTTCACAATTCTTCCAAGCTATTATCAATTCGTAGCAGGACAGCAATATCCCCCTTCTTCTAATTGGTGATTTGAATATCGATTTGGAAAAATCCATTCAATTACACCCAAATTCCTAATACTAAAGAAAGTCATTTTTAGTTTCGATCTAGTTGATATAATGGATAAATTTAGTCCTGGGAACTTTTCCTGGTGGAAAAAAGAGATCTCGACTAGATTTGGCGTTAGCTTCTCCTTATATTGTAGCTAGGATTAGAAATGCTGTTATCGTCCCGAACCTTCGTCGGACCATAAAATTATTGAACTGGTTTTTCGTTGTGACGAGTTTAGACACAACTTTAAGATTCCACGTTGGTTGCTGAACGACGAAGATTTTAATGTTAAATTAAGACGTAACCTTGAAATTAGCTATAAAGACTCTCTGTCAGCCTTTCAGGCATTAAATATAATGACTAAAACCATCTTGGTTACAAGTTCTTGGGTAAAAGCAAAGTGAAAAAATTTATCTCCGGAACATCAAAGACAAATAGAAAATATACTCGAAAAGAAATCCTTATTTGTGCGGTCATTTATGGCGGACACTGTAAACTCCTTTCGATTATCTGAAGTTGCTGAAGCAGAAATGGAGGCCAAAGTCTTACGTGAGCAGGATCCCATTAAGAGATTAAGAGATGTTTCAAGAATGGAAAATAACTCGGCTCAAACTGTACGCAAGATTATCGATGGGGATAAAGTTCTTGTACATAGTCGTGATATTTAGATTTAATTCATTTCCGATTACAATCCCTCGTTGAAGAGAGAGCGGGATATTTTCCTAAGCCAAAGAAGCGATTACGGCCTCTCCAAGACAGTGTCTTTTCTCTGGAAAAGATCTCTAATTATATATTGAAATCTCTCATGATCAACAAAGCCAGTGGTCCAGATGGAATTAGTGGAATGGTAGTTCGAAAGTTTTCTAAGCAATTAGTTTCATTTTTGTTGAAAATGAGAGAGAGATGGAGAGGAAAGGTAAGATGCCCACCTCTCTAAACCAAGGAAAAATCGTTCTTATTCCAAAGAAAGGGGATGGCACTGACTTCAGTCATTGGAGACCCATATCTGTCTTGAATGAATCATACCGAATTCTCTCTGGGGTCCTTGCTCATCAAATGGAGAATATTTTAAATTAAAAAATCGAACCACATCAAAAAGGATTCTTAAAAACTGTAAAATATATGATATCTCTTTCAATATTCAAGCTGTTATAATTCGGTTCAAAGCAAGGGGAAATATGGAGCTATCATTGCAATTGACTTTTCAAAGGCATTTGATTCTATAACCCACAATCAAATTCTCAAACGCTTACTGCCAAAAAAAAATTTAATCCCGTTCGTTCTTTGCTTTACAGTGGGACGTACTCCATTATCTTAAATGGACAAGAAAGCAAAAAAACTACACTCGGGAAAGTTGTATACAAGGGTGCCCTTCAGCACTGTTGCTGTTCATAGACGCAATTGAAGAGTTCGCTCAGAAAATTATTCACAAATATGGAGGGTTCGGAGTAGACTTTGAGGGTTCTCCCCATTTAATTGATCTATACGCAGATGATTTGACGGTAACTCTCCAGGCTAATTCAGAAGCACAAATTGTAAGAAGAATTGAAATTATTCTGGATTTATTTTCTAAATTCGAGAAAACGTTTGGATTATCAATAAACAAAAAGAAAACATCCATTTTACCAATTGGTTCCTGGGTTCTAGTCTAGATTCGTGTATTCGTTCCTGCCCAATTAAACCTTCAGCTGAAGTTTTGGGAATAGTTTGGTGTAGAAATGGGATTGATAAAAAAATCTGGACTACGCTCTCTTCTGTGGTAATGCAGAATATAAGGAAATGGAGGAACTATCGTTTGCAGAAAAGAATCGATCTCTACAACTTGAAAGTAGTCCCATTTGTGTTATACAAAGCCGCCTCTTCTCCTTTGCTTGCCGAAAAAGCTATTTGGATGAGACAAAGTGGTTATGCTCTTTGTTCCACCAATGGTATCTGCCTACATTGAAAAGGAAGAGATGTCACTTTGGTGGGGGCCTTACTCAGCTAGCTCTTATTATCCCCAAAATGTATTTAAAAGTGTTCGCTACTATTCCAAAATATCCGGCGTCTGAATGGAGAAATTGTATCTCATCAAATAATAAGTTATACTCCTTGCTCATGTTCGTCTCAGAGTTAACTAATAAAATTACCTCAGATTATATGACAGCAATTCAACGGTGGATATCATAAGGCACAATTGTCATAAAAAAAATCTTTAAAAATGTGTAAGAATCAATTACAAATGGAATTTTGACATCCACAGTAGTTCTCCATCCCAGGACGGGAGATTCAGATATCCTTTGCAAAGATCAGCAAATGATCATTGCTTATTGAAGCCCGGGTTCCTTAAAATGTCTGGTTCTCCGAAGTCTGATGGCAGGAGATGTGATGAGCTTTGCATCAAATATATGAACTCTCTTAAACTTCCGGAAAGTTGGAAAAGGAAGATCTTGAGGTCTCTCTGTGGAATAGCTGACGGGGAAAAATTCACAGCTCAGCTGTTGATTTCTGCAGAGCTTATTAAATTTATCTATCTTGTAAGGACTGTGGTATTTTATATAACTCCGTAATTCACGCTTTTCTTGAGTGCCAGGCTGTTCAAATTTTGATGCAATTCTTGACACTAAATTTACAAGGAATGGATAGTGAAATTGCAGAGAAATACATCACGGCTTCAATATTATTTGGAGTTGGAGGTCGTGAGAATTCATCACAACTGAAAGCAATTAACAATGCCCTTCTTTCTGCCAAGGCTTTAATAGCAAAACGATTAACAACATATCGTCCTCTGAAGCTTCAGAGCTGAGGCCAATATTTCTTTCTGCTGCGGCGAGGTACACCGCTTTAGACCTCAAAATTCCTTCCGGCTTTGGTGATTCGTGGACACTAGCCGCCGATGAAATCCGATACTTCCCTTCCCGGTCCCTGTTTTATAATGACGCCATAAAGAAGCTTTTAAAGAAATTTAGAAACTACAAATAGACTTTTTATAATTTCCATGTTTTTTTCGTTTATTTTTATCATTTTGGTTTTGTGTGCTTTTAATTACCTCCGCCGAAGGAGGTATTGTTTCCACTGGCGTTGGTTTGTTGGTTGGTTGGTTTGTTTGTTTGTCAGCAGGATAACTCAAAAAGTGCGGAACGGATTCGGATGAAACTTTGTGGAGTTGTTGGAAATGCCAAAAGAAACAAGTGATTAAATTTTGGCATCTCTGAGTGCAGAATTAGATGCAAAACGAGCTAAATACTAATAAATATTTCAAGTTAGCCTACTCTGCCAATAGATGTCGCTGTGCTGTGCTCTCCTCTTTGATGAACTGAAACGCCCCCTATAATTCAAGTGTGTAGACTGTAGAGTTAAAGGAGCAGTGTGTAGAGTTAAAAGGACAGTTCGTACAGGGTTGGAAATGACAAAAAGACCAAGTGATTCATTTGGTGGGGATCGGCGGAGGTTTGCACTCTCTGAGTGTATACATGCCTCTAGTTGATATATATTTTTAAGATTGTTCAGCTCGGATGCTAAAAATTTAAACTATAATGTTTAATAATGTATTTTTTTACGCAGTAGCACTTATTATACCTTATACTTTGCTTACATATTGTATATATTCCATGAACTGTGAAATAATAAATATATATATTAAAAAGACTAATACAATTAAAAAATATATATTTTTTAATAAGTAAAATTCTATTTATATTTCCATGTAATTTTTAAAAAAATATATTGATATTCACACATTTTCATTAAAATATATTTGTGGGCACTCATGATTCTTAAAACCTTTCTCTAAAGTAGAGTCCCAAAGACTCAATGGATCTTACATCATTTAGTGATGAGTCATCAACTCACTGTTTCAAGGGCTTATTTACGAACAGCTAAACAACAATAACTTATAAGAGGTACTTCATGTCATCCTCTTGCAAAGAATGTCAAAATATTCAATTAAATTACATTACAAGGATTATTTATATTTATACACTTATATCATCCACTCACACTCAAATGCAATCGCCTAGAAGGAAAAAACCTCTCTTTTTTTGCATGTGTTCTCACTATATGTTGTATTTTGAATTTCCCTCCGTGATGTACAAAGTGAGTAGTTGTTGTAATAGACCTCAATTTTACATGGTCATTGAGAGCGTGACCGGAGGAGGGAAGGAAGGGGAAATATGACCAATTCTCAAGGGAATCTTGTTTGTGGGGAGAGAAAAAAATATTGCTATATGGACCTTAGGGAACCTACTTTGTAAGAAGTATTTAACCTGACGTTAATTAGTCATCTCATTAAATGTTAGTTAATTGATCATGCACACAAGTATAAGCAACAGCAATTGATACTATTCAACCATAAATCACTCTTTCAAGGGATACAGAAATACATTACGTTCTTCCTAACTGTCTGGGTCTACTATTTGCTCAATGTTAAAGAGCCTCTTGGAAAATGTGTGGCAATAACAATGAGGACATATATGTTTTACATGACGAAAAATGAAATCATGGTGAATAGTATTTTGATATGTTTCATCATCGCTATTGAGCTCAGATAAACGGACTACAATATCAGCAAAACATGGGTAATATTAGATATTGTTGAAACTTGTTCACTATAAAACTATATATATATATATATCTATCCCATACTTCTTGATTCTCCAAAAATTGGGTTTTTGCCTACCACACTAGCAAAATGGTTCCGGGCTTTTGCACTAAGTTGTTTACAACTTTTAGTTCAAGGCTTGTAGCCATTGTCCGTGTGACGTCATTACAAGCGCCAACCCGACAAAATCAGCGCTCTTGGCTATATGGACGTTGCTTGATTTGAGTAGACCTAGGCCCTTACCACTGTATACTAAAAGCACGTTATGAAATTTACCTTTATATATATGGTCTAAGTAACGCCAATTTGGATTCATCTACAAAAATTTGTATAGAAATTAATGACCATGAATGTCCATATTCTTGAAGTTGTTTTTCTGTGCATACATGTAGTCCTCATAAGTTTAAATTAATTTGAATTACTTTAAAAACTTGAGTGACTCGGTGACAGTTTTTGGATTAAAAAATTCGAGATGAAATTAAATTTTCATATTAGTGCAAGGAAAAAATGAGTGGAAATAAAACAGTGGAGCAACATTTAGTTTTTAGATATCTATATCCATATATAAATATAATATAATATAAGAACTTGTTGATTTGTTCGTTCATTTTGTTATCGTTCATCTTTCGCAAACCCGAAAAAAAAAGAACGACCAACGCCAACAAAAAAAAACACTTTTTTTTGTGTTCTTTGTCAGAAAAGATTGTCTTTAAAAAACGTCATAAACTTTTTTCAGATTGTAGAAAAAACTAACGACAAACGATATAATTTTTAACTTAAACGATGACACCGAAGCAATAACTTTTAGTACAAAAACCACAACCGAACGACAATTTTTTTCCGCGAAGGTACAAGTTCGATATATCCGTGGTAATTCCGCGGATGTGATTTTGAACGGCTATAACTCTTAAAATACTTGACAATTGGACAAATTATAATTTAAGAGAAGTTGCGTGTGTGTATCTTAGATATTTTCCGTTTTTTACCGTTTGTTGCTAGGTTACTTCAGACCAAAACAAACAACATTTGTGATCGAAGGTAAAAATGGAGGCTTTCCGTAAGAAAATAGCAGAGAGAATTGAGGCTGGAGACAAGCTCAAGGACATCGCCATGAGGTTTTCCATAAACGTGAAGACTGTTTACAAGGTCAGGGACATGATGAACAATGGAGATACCAGTTTCAAAGACAAAAAACGACCAGGAAGGCCAAAGACACTCGAACCTTAGCAAAATTGAAGAAACCAGGGCACTCATCGCACAAGATCCATCAACGTCCATTAGGATGCTCTCCAGGGATGTGGAGGTGCCCGAAAAAACTGAGAGAGCTCTTGAAGGAGGACTTGGGTCTGAAAGCTTGGCCAAGACGAGGTGCAGATGTTAACCTCTCTTCAACGTGAAAAAAGGGTGGATAGATGCCGAAAAATCAAGAATTTTATAAAGAATGATCTTAAGGGACGAATTATTGTCTTCAGTGATGAGAAGACATTTTCTGTGGACAAATACACCAACAGGCGAAATGACAGGTACATCAGCACCTCCACAAAGAGTGCTGACCCTGAGATCAGGTTCGTGCCAAGGTCCAAGCACCCCCAAAAGCGATGATGCTAGGCTTCGTGGGCTCAATGGTAAGGCCTTTCCTCCAATTTGGTTTGATGGGTCTGTCAATGCCACCACGTAAAAGGCTCCTTGTAAAGCATGTCTTCCCTGTCCTAGAGGCCACTACGGGCATAATGGGTACATCTGGACTCAAGATGGGGCCCCTGCCCACACCAGCAAGGCCATCCAGAAGTACCTCGAGAACAAACTGGGATCCAAGGGATTCTGGTCCAAAGAAATGTGGCCTCCCTCATCTCCGAACCTGAACCCCCTGGATTTCTCCATCTGGCAGCACATTGAGAACAAGGCTTGTGGAGTCTACCACAGCAACATCAGTGACCTGAAAGCTACTGTCAATGACGTCTGGGCTGCCATGGATGAGACCTACATCAGGAAGTCCTGCTCTGACTTCAGAAGCGCCTCAACCTCTGCATTGATGCTGAAGGGTCCATTTTCGAGAAATGAACTTTAAATTGTAATAGTTTCAAATGATATTTATGAAATATAAAGCTACTTGCCCAAAAAAACGTCTGGGACATCTTTTGTGTTGCGCAAAAAAAGTCCGCGGAATTACCACGCACCCGGTAATATATAT
>CP045891.1:2403285-2424103 GCA_013387185.1 Caligus rogercresseyi
CGTTATCGGTTTTCCTAATTTTACTATTTTTGGCACACATTTTGGATCTTTGTTCGCATGAATAAAAAAGCATCGTTTTGAATTTTTATAGAAGTTTAAATCTTTTTTTTCTGGGGAATTCTCTAGAAATATTGTAAACTTATTTAATTTTCTGCAAAAGATTTTTTAAATTTTTAAATCTGGGAAACTCGAATCACTTGATGTTGCATTTCATTCCCCCTTCAGACATAACAGTGAAACTAAAAAAATGAGATTTTATATATATATCTTTGGCTGCTAATATCCTTCATTCTGAAACCAACAGGATTTGAACAATATGGCAGGCATATAAGTTTATTCTCTTATCAAAATATCAGTTGAAATATTTAAAAGCACTAAAATAACACTGTATCCTAGTTTTTAAGCTTTTTGAGCCACGAATCCTGTCTTTCATTTAAAAATCAGAGCACGCACACCAGCTGAAAATACGAACGAAATATTATGTAAATGCTATATTTTGTATGACAATTATCCGTTTACTGCTACCATCTAGAATATGAATGAGACGGGCTACATGAGACCTAATTTAAGGTAAATAAATAAATTATTTATTTACGACATACGTGTTAATATAGCGCAGTTCACTTTTATGGCACATCACAGTGGTTGAAAAACACCGATTGGAATTGCATTTACTGTATTGTCATACTATATAATTTATATTTTATCCTTTCCTGTTTCTTATTATCTTAATCGAGGTTTTGAATATCAAATCTCTGTATTTTCATATTGTAGTATTGCTTGGTTTTTATACTTTTCAACATTATATTTATTATGTATTATATATATATATATATATATTTAGTTCTAATATATATTTCAAGACACTCTTTTAAAAATATTCAATTACAATGATGTAAGATACGAAAGAGGCAAAGAGTTAACACTAAAGAATGGTGTGGGTATTAATAGATTCATAAAAAACAGGTAAGTGAATAATCTTATAAAAATATATTTTACAGTTAAAAAAAACCCAGGAAACTCTTAAACTGGAATCAATTCGATCTAACAATGTATTATCCTAATATATATATATATATTTAAACGACTGGAAAAGAACTCGAATAAGGCTTTAAAAGAGCTGATCAGGTTGATTATTTATTATATTTTAATATGAAACACACCGTATTTGAAATATTTCATGTTTTCATAACATATGATAAATAACAAAACACGAATACAAAAGTTTTAATGAATACTTTGTTGCGTTTCATTTAATATTCATATTAAAAAACTTGAATGAGAACAAGTTATTAATATAATTATTTAATTCGTTCTATGATCATCTACACGTCTTTGATATCTCTTTAATACTATTTTTAGCAAGGACTTTGAAATAAAGTCGTTATAGAGAAACCTGAAAATTATCTTATCATCTCTGACATAAAAATCACAATGACATATGGACAAATTTGATAGCCTTACCGTCCTATTTCAGAGATAGAATGATTTGAATTCCGTAAGATTTAAATGATATTTAAATTACAAATAAACTAGAGGCATATATACACTCAGAGAGTGCAACCTCCGCCGTCACGGGGGCCTTATGAGCCTTCCGAGGCGCATTTTTCACGACTGGGGCGGCATAGAGGGACGGGGGAGGGTTCCCCCTCGATGGAAATTCCGAGAGGAAGACACTCCGGCACCCGATTTCACAGCACAGCGACAACTATTGGCAGAGTAGGCTAACTTGAAATATTTATTAGTATTTAGCTCATTTTGCATCTTAATTCTGCATTCAGAGATTACAAAATTTTATCACTTTTTCCTTTTGTCATTTCCAACAACTCCACAAAGTTTCATCGAATCCGTTCTGCACTTTTTGAGTTATCTTGCTGACAAATAACCAACCAACCAACAACTCAACGCCAGTAAAACAATACCTCCTTCGCGGAGGTAATAAGATATCCAATTTCTATCAATATTAATATATCAAATACTAACTAATCTTTATCATTTGCATTGTTTAAGTTTATTAGGATCAATTACTATTTCAAAACAAATCAACAAAACATAAAAACTTTGAAGGACGACTAAAATCTCCGTGACACAGAGATAAATTGCTTTCAAATAAGTTATATTAGAATTTTTTTGTAACTATTTATTAGAAAAAATATATATTTTTGCAGCTTTTTTTACAGATCGATGGATCAATAATTTATTACTCAATTATATTTTGATAGTACAAAATATCAATAATGATGGGGAGGTTTTATTGAATTGAATAAATTGACAAAAGTTGAAGACAACCTTTTTTCTTGCTAAGAAGTATAATTTGATCAACTATCGCCAGTCATCGTTCTTAATTTCCTTTATATTACGAGTATAATACTTAATGTTTTTGTTGTGACGAATTAAATCAAATTTACAATATTTATAAACCTAATTATATAATATATTTATTTTTCCAGCGATTGATTTTATTGGTTCTTTCGGAAGATCAGAAAAACCACACGATTATTTTTAGAATCAAGGGGTAATCAAAAGCTCTTATTACCAATACTTTATCAAAGATACAAATAACACGGCTTGAAATGAGAGTTATTACTAGCCGAACGTAGAGGCTGGATATATAGTCTTTAAATTTATGTATAATGCAGAAGGGGATGATGTCCAATTGTGTCATGAGCAAAAATAAATATATTTGAGCATTAATTTATTTTCTAATAAAAAGTTATAGTACAATTCGAAAAAAACATATAATGATTAATTAAAATTGTTTTTTTAGATTGTCTTATCCGCTAATTAAATTTAGCTGAACATGGTCGACTTAGTCGCAACCAATGATTGTATCATAAGAAATATCTTAAAAAACATTTATAATGTTAAGACATAAAATTGCCTTAATGTAGGTGTTATGCCATTTTATTCCACACAAGAAAAAAATAGGGGCTTAACTCACGTGTACATACAGTTTGCGATATATTTGAGTTGCGGCATAATCCTTCCAAAGACATTGGATTTACTTGTCTATAATATAAGGTTTTTAAGTCAATTAGATTGATTACACTAACAAAATTAAGGTCTTTGTTTGTCCTTTGGCTGAAATTCCAAATTTGATTCCCATTTTTTACGTAGATTCAAAATGCCACTTAAAATTTTGTCCGAAAAAAGGTTTGGCCTTTATGACCTTTTTTTAAAAATTTATAATTTTCATCACTTCTAATGGTTCAGGCCCAGTTATCTTCGTGAAAGTAAAAATAACCACAAATATCAGTAGTATTTATTTTTCCACTATATCTGTGCATTTCAAATCCGTTTTTATAATTATATATCTTTCGTACTATCGAAAAAATTGTTTATATATTTACAAAAAGTTGAACCATATTTTAGTGCTCTATTTAAGCGGTGATAGATTTTTTGTTTCGGGTCTATTGACTATAATTTAAATGTAATACATTTTGGTATTATGTCAATGCATTTCAGAACAGTTTTTATAATTTCGTATCTGGCATGAAAGTAAAGAAAAGATAATTTAGTAGGACGAAGTATTGAATCATATAAGTAACTACTTTTAGGTGATTATTGAGGTTGCATTAATATTATTGTGATTTGTTACGAAGAAAAAATACAGGTTTGCCTTTTATTTGCAAGTTCCTTATATAATTTGATAACAATATTGAAATGCAATTTTCCAAATCACAGTAACTCTCTAAAAAATAAATTATTTTTGACACTTGTAAATAATTATATATAAGTAAAAAGGCAACCCTGTTTTTTTTTCTTCGTAACAAATCACAATAATATTAAATGCAACCTCAATAATCACCTAAAAGTAGTTACTTAATATGATCAATACTTCGTCCTACTAAATTGATCTTTTCTTTACTTTCATGCCAGATATCGAAATTATAAAAACTGTTCTGAAATGCATTGACATATACCAAAATATATTACATATTGATTATAGTCAATAGACCCGAAACAAAAAATATATCACCGCTTAAATAGAACACTAAAATATGGTCAACTTTTTGAAATATATAGCCGATTTTTTTGATTAGTACGAAAGATATATAAATTATAAAAACGGATTTGAAATGCAAAGATATAGTAGAAAAATAAATACTACTGACATTTGTGGTTATTCTTACTTTCCACGAAGATAACTGGGCCTGAACCATTAGAAATGATGAAAATTGTAAATTTCACAAATATCCTTATCCTGGACACAAAGCAAAATTAGAAATGATTAAAAGTATTTTTTATGTTTGATGGACATAGGTAAATAGAAAATAATAGTTTCAACTCAAGGACAAAAACCTGTTACACGGTGTTATTTATCTGGACAGAAATTTGAACTAGAATGTTCATTGATGTTTACATAAATGTTCAGACTGTATTTTATGTTACATGTATTGTATCCTATATTTACGCTGTATTTTAGTTTACGATAACAGAATAAAATGATGGTAATCAGAAAAAATAAGTTTATATGAAACCAAATTATTAATAATTAATGAAAACTCTTTTTATATAAATTGATTTAAAAAATTATATATGGGTGTGATCTAGGTTTACAAGTAAATTAAGTCGATGGAGAATAGAAACCTAAAATACTTGATTATCATTCATTTCGGATTTCCAATACGTGGAAATGATATAAACGAGTCCACGTTTTGGAGCCTAAAAGCACCTAAATAAAACTATTGGTAAAGCCAAGAGAATGTAACTTATGGAGAGTGCTTTTTTAAAACTTGCACCGATAATATCGACTTTATGTCAATACCATTATACTATATTCCATTAATATTCCGTCAAAGAAACTTCAAATGTGATCAAAATTGTATTCTAACATCAATATATTCTTTGGCTGTTCCATTTTGTAAAATAAAAGTATCCCCTGGTAAAATATTTGTTCTTTTATCGCCACCAGGACATGTTACGATTCTTCGACTTCTTTACCACAGAGACGGCATGAGTAAACAAATATTTTGGTAAGGAACTAAGTAACAATAATATGATTAACACTTGATATGGTCAAACTCAATGGTGTCCACCAGTCCATCCCACGCTTGTTTCAAGTCGACTTCAAGGGATTCCTCGGCAAATTAAAATGTTATTACTTGTTACCGTTATTCATTGACTGCGCCTCTTATTTGGAGTTTGAAAGCACAACCGGAAAACACGGTAGCCAATATTCACCAAACCAAACACCCCGAGAATCAACAGAGTGCCCGGATGTTTTGGGCTTCCCCGTCCGGTTCGAACCCTTAAAACCCACAAGGCAGCGGACTATTTTGACTATTGTGCTGCAGATGTCATATTATTTTCATCTCTTTATATCAAATTTATCGGTCCTAGTTGAAAGATGCCTCTCCGGTCTGTTCCTATGATATAGTTTAGTGATAGATCAGGAACCGATGCTTTTTAAGACTATATATCAATAAAAAAGTTGGGAATACTAGCATACAGAACCGTTTAAATAAATAAATTTTAAAGGTTCCGTAAGTCAACATAATATCCTTCTTATGCAAATTTGTATTTGTGTTTGGCATCTGAGATTGCCGATAATTCGATATTTTTCAAATCCTCAACATGATTGTTTAGTAATATACAATTAAAAACTTTGTTGCAAAATATATTCAATATTCTGACTATGCAATATGGATCAATAGGACATGCAAAACTAAGCTCTAATAAAGTAAATAAATGACTTAAAACCTTGATCTAATACGCCCTTTATGAATTAATAAACAAAACCCTTTGAAGACTTATAAAATGGAAGACCTTCAAAGGGAGGGCTGAAGGGAGATCTTAACCAAATAGATTCAAAGTTATTTTATTAAAAAGGTATTTGGTCATACAACAGATCAGTTAATATTATATAAAACAATATAAAAGTTAAAAGTAATATCAACGATTCTCAGCAATGGAATCAATACACCTATATAATTAAAACAGAGCTTTGAAATTGTTTGATAATGCTTATTTATGATATTATTACGATAGTTAAATAATATAAAACAAACACATTACATATGTTCTCCCATAGGTATCTTACTCATAGGTAAAGAATACTCCATGAATAATTTTATAGACCCTAACAAGTATTAGGATTTGCTTGACTTGAATACTCTTTTGTTTCTTGTCATTTAAAAGAGTATAACTTGAAAGCTGATGTATTCTTCTAATTGGTGTATTAACTTTTAATATTTTGAAAACAGTATGTTCTACCATAATGTCTTTTCTAGGACGATTGAATCCCCATTATGGAAGCACGGGATATTCAGCAATTCAGATTATTGGATAATTTATCAATACACGATCCTTTATATGCATAATGGTAGAAAACTTCATACCTTGTACATTGCTCATCAAACTCTGGCTTTTATGTGCTCTCGTGTGACTAGCCAACTTTTGTCGATGGCAAAAAGAAACACTTTAGTTGCATCTTTCAAAGCTTATTTAACAATTACATGACACACAATTTCTTTATAACCATTCGCCATTACATGGTAAGGCTATCATAGTCCTTCAAGAAATGCCCCCCCCCCCTCT
Organism: Caligus rogercresseyi; assembly: GCA_013387185.1. Lineage (NCBI taxonomy): Eukaryota > Metazoa > Arthropoda > Copepoda > Siphonostomatoida > Caligidae > Caligus > Caligus rogercresseyi. Next base: position 2,409,826 of record CP045891.1, read on the forward strand.
TTTAGTGGAACAGCCCAATACAAAAGCACTGTCCACTAAATAATCAGTAAAAAATGACTCAATACTTTTCTCTTTTAATGGAGTAATATATATATATATATAATATCGTAACACTCCCTAAATAACCAAAATAGTAAAAATGATAATCGAATAAAAACCCTCAGAATGAAAGAAATAACCGCTTGATATTGTATAGAGATCAGTTGGGTTTGACAATGGTTGAGCCATGAGATATATCTTAATATTTTAAACCAATGGCCTAAAGGCCTACATATATATGACATTTGATTGTCTTATTACGAGAAATATCTTAACTTTATCTTTAAAAGACATTACAAATACACTTTAAATTTTACTAAAAATATGAAGCATTTACTTTATCTAATTATAAATGATTATATCAGATAAGTGTCCTTAAATGCTTTCGATTAAGGAATACAATAATTTTGTTAGAGTAATTAAATTATTTGGATTTCGTATTTTAATTAGATATTATTATTTAGGTGAGCGATGACACATCTTTGTTCATAATTTGTAAACTTATTATTAGCCAGGGTTTTATAGAGTCTAGCAGCTTTGGCTAGGGTTTTCCAATCAGGAGCCTCTGGCACAATTCCTTGAAGTCAAGGCCTTCTTATTCCCTGCTCGTGCGTGCGGACGTCATACGCTTCAATTACTAAATACTCTCTTGATGTCGTATCTATAAAATCCATGCCCAAGAAACAAACAGAATAACAACCAATTATACTACTACAAAGATAATGCGTAGCCACAGTGATTCTAATTGGCTTTTATTTGATGTCATTTCAGTAGGGGGGGATCAAACTCCTTTTTTGCGTCTCGTAATTAATTCACCCCAGTAATCTATCATTCTCAAAAAGAAATATTGTCGTGACCTTCATTAGCATTTTAATTGAAATAAACATCATTTAAAATTGACTGTGACATTGAAATTTAATGCATATTAAAACTTTTGGACCTATATAGTCATACATGTTTTGCACTCAAAATGTTATATTATATATTTGATACAATAACTATATACACAAGGTAGAATTAGTTAATCTTTAATGTTCGTGACCGTTCATGATGCATTGTTTTACTTCAACTAAATCTAACATTAAGACAGGCACTGAAGACATTTCTAATTGTTATGAAAAAGAACAAAATTTGATATAAGCAGGGCAAGCCTTGAGTGTGGCGACAGACGAGCACACAAGTTCCAATAACACAAGACTGGTCCCCTTTTTTAACAATAGAGCTAAAGAGCATTTGTTGATTTGAATTATTTTTAAAAGTTATAGTATGTATTTCAAAATAGGTACATTTAAGCAAATATACTTTTCTATTTCCGAACGTCTAATTGAAATGACTAAAATTGATTCATCTGAAAAACTCCTCTGTTTAGACATATTAAAATTTATATTTTAGATACTTTCTTTTTTAAAGAGTAATATCATCGTTTTTTCTTATATTATTTGGATATTTTTTTGGATCTATGCTGCCATACTAAAAATATCATCAGACACGTTAAAATCTTCTTAGAGATTGAACATATTTGCATCACATAAGGAGGACAACAACCACATTAAAAACAAAATATTTGAGTGTTTAGTTTTATCTGCTCCTGCATCCTTCCTATTTATCTTAAAATCAATAGGATTTGGACAATAAGCTATTCATGATGTCATCGTAAAATATCAGTCCGATATTTTAAAATAATAATGATAAATAACCATATTCAGTGTTATTCCTACTTTTTTTAACATCGAATCGTAAAAGGATTGAGTATATAACTTTATCTTCCGCTGCTAAACATTATTCCAATTTATTCTTATGCTTTCACTGAAAATATTCAAATAAATGAGATTCTTGTTCTTCAAAAAAAAAAAAAATAATATTTTTTTAAACTACGCCATGATAAAACGGCACATAAAATATTTTGAAAATAAATATCTTGTTTCAAGTCGATTTGACATGTAAAGTTTGTTTTAAAGACAAAGCTTTGTTTCGGGTATTATATATATTTATATATTCATATCTAGTGAGCTAAAAAATCAATAGATTTATTATTTATTTTGATTGTCCGTTCAAAAACTGCCGTGGAGAAGATTTCCCAGTTAGGACTACTATCGATAAGAGGGATATTTGCTGGAGGCACTTTTTTTGTCCGTAAAAGACCTCTCACTTTTTTTCTCCGAGTTTTCATATTTTCATATATTTCTACTTGCTTGCTACCTCTCGCTTGCTTAATATGGTTATATAATAACTTGCTTTCTACATTTACGTTATATGGCTTCATCCGATGATGTAACTACTCGCGTAAGTTTTTTAGAGTTACATACAAGAACATTTAGAAATAATATGAAAACAACTATATATATATATATATATATATATATATATAGTGAGGCGGGACTGATTTGACTTCATCATAGGATTGATTTGAAGAAAACCTTGGCGTCCATTGCTTCCAAGATACTCTTAGATTATTCTTATTATCGTTTTGTTGAATTTGAACGTCATAATCATAAATATTTAACAATATTAATGGCATAAAAATGATATTTTCCGAAGACCTGCAAAGCTTCCTGATAATTTTGATCATGATATTTCTTGATAACTACCAATCAACTGTTTTCTTATGTAACGTCCTGCTTGAAAGTTCCACAATTGTGGAAACTGAGTTTTTATATGAGTCACAGGGTTATTTTTAGACGAAATTTGAAACATATATTCATGCATAACAAGGACAATTTCGCACACTAGGGATCTAATTATCGTAAGATATGTGTTTTGCCAAAATAATTTTCCTCATATTCAATAACCCATATATTTTTCTATAATAAAATAGCATTCTCCGTACTTTCTAAAAAATAATGTAATTTTCTTTAAATTTTATAATATATAATTGTGTATACCTATCTTAAAAACAAAATATAGTGATCGTTCTGTATGTTTCTTTGGACTTTGGTATCGTGAGTGAATGCCAAATCATACTTAATAATATTTTTTATGATTTTGGTATGGTGCGAAGATTTTTTCTAATAGTTTTGTCGTTACTATTTTTGGTGGCTTTCTTCGATCAGAGCTAAGGTACGTTGATATGTATATATAATTAACCGTTACTTAAAAACATATAATCAATCAAAAGCACTTACAACTATAAAACTATATCTATCACGTAAAATAATATTTAAGAAAAAATATGCACAACTAAAATGCAACTTAAAGAATAAAAGCTAATTATATATAACGTATAAAAAGCTCCTAAAGTAAAATATATGTTAAATAAAAAATCCAAACAAACTTTTATCTCAAACATGCCAACCAACCATTCAGTCGACAGTCGATACTATATGTTTTTTAATTTTGTAAATATTTTTCAACGCTTACGTGAAATTGATATAGAGAATGATAGTTAATGGTTTACTTAAGTCCTCTTCATTTTGATCTGTGGGGAATTGTTGTTTGTGAGACAATTTTTTCCTCAGATACCTATATATGTCCAAGGCTTGCTTTTTAAGACCGATATTATTTTAGAAATTCTTTCTTTCCTCTCGAAACTGATATTTTTATAATTGAAAAACATATTTGAGAGAAAAACATATTTTGATGGTTTTCACAAGTAGTTTATTAGGTGTACCTATGCTTTTAAATTGTCTCATAAGCATTATGCTTAGAAATTACTCTAAGATAACACCTTCAAACATGCAAGCAAACAAGAATATCAGCTGTTTTTCAACTCAATCGCAATCCTTTTCTTTGAACTAAACTCGTTCCAGAGAAAACTTCCATTATTATTTCTTTAATCTAACCGATCTGTTAATAATATATACTGTTTTTCAAATATGCCATAAAGATATAGTGTGGTATATATGTTTTTTGAAGATAGGATCACAGATTACGAATTGAGGCCTTGATCCAAGCGGAATCGAATTAACGATCTTAGTCCCTAGAAAACACAGCCACTTTAACCGTGTTTTTTACTTATTATACCTCTGGTAGCCAAACATGTTACCAATGAGGAATAAATGTTTATTAGATAATACACGCGGACAGAGTATGTACAGAAAAGAGATATATATTTAGATGGTTGTTAGATAATAAGGATCCTTTGAGGCTCATGTAGAATGGTACAGATCCGGAGTAAATATACACGGCAACACATAATTAATAACACAAGAATATTATATTATTATCATACATACGTGTCCCTGGACCATAGAGATATAAGGATATAGAGGGCTTAATCCCTTCAATAGCAGAGAAACATCGTTCAGCTGTATTTTGTGTCCAATATAAACAAAGTAATCTGTACTACGTCATCGTAAGCTGATTATAGAGATAGATTCTATCTCTATGATAAGCTTATGATGACGTAGTACAAATTACTTTGTTTATATTGAACACAAAAATACAGATGAAGGGAATAAGCTCTCCATATCTTTTTATATCTACGCCCTGGACACCTGATGCAAATATAAACAATGGCCAAACAGAAGTGCCAGTGTACTATTAATATAGCCATCCAAAAATAATATATACCACAATAGCTAGTTTTTTTAATCTATACTTTCAAAACATATGTGTTGTAAGAATCACATTATTTCCATGACATTTTTTTTAAAGATACATTTTTTGAAAAAATGCTGGAGGATTATTTTTAAATGCTACAAACATTCTCTTTGTGTAAAGGCGCTTTTCTATATAAAGACTTCAACACAAAAGTACTATATATCCTATGTAAAAGGAAAAATATACCAAAAGTATATTCCTTTTCCAAAAACAGGCATTAAAATTACCATAAGTCAAAGAAGAAGCCAGGAGGATTGCTTTTTATTTTTATACTAGGTTTATGTTTGACACAATTTTGACCTTCGTAATTTCCACTATGAATGGAAAATAATTATACTTTTTCCCATAAGATATTTCGAACAATATTGTGTTTTGTATATTGATTTGAATCCCTTATAACTGGATTAAATAATCTTTGATATTTTAATTATTTGCTACTATTTATTAATAGTAAAAGTTGCTTATTCATAAATGGCCTTCTTTTAATATTGCATTTCAGAAAGGTCATTTTTGGGAGGGAGCGGCATAGTAAAGCACAGCAGCTGAAATCAATTTATGTCTATGCCTTGGACCGAATATAATTTTAGTATCCCTGCTGAAAAAGATCTTCTGTTGACTCGGCACGCATAGAGGATCCTTTGCACCGAGGAGATAATATGTTCTATGTGAAAGGCCTTCCCATATCGAGGTGAGGTCAGACATTAACTGTTAACACCATATTATACTAATAGAGGGATATATATTTAAGAAAGTCTTAAAGAAATTTAAATATACATACTCGACTAAGCATCTCTTTATCCAATGGCGGATACTTATTTAGGTATCGTTGAAGTTCAAAATTGTATGTAAGTCATTAATTTTATAAACAATTGAGGTCTTATTTTTATAATATTTTGAAGGATTTCTTTTACATTCAACATCTATACATATGCTCCTTAATTGTGATGCTTATAATAAAAATATAAGTAACAACGAAGTTGACGTTTGATATATTTATTTGAGATAATATCATTAGAAAACAATGAAAATAAGAATAAGTTAAAAATTGGAAATAAAGTTTTTATATGGATAGTTAATTTTAACTGTTTTGATATTTAAAAAATTAATTTATAGTTCACACAAAGAGGAGAAATCTTTGTTTGCCTATTTGATTGGATAGAATTCCATTTGTGGGGATATAAGTAAGCATTAAAGCGTTGAAATTTGACCATTGAATCTAGGATCTTATCAAGGTGGTGACCAAATTTGATATTTCCCTCTCGGGAGTTGATCCTGTGCTCCAAACATTGAGAGTTGAACATGCCTCAACACACATTGGCAAAAAAATGCATAAGTACTTGTATCATAATTGGATTTAAAACCATAAAAATTGATTATATTGAGTAGCGTCCATGTCATATTTAAAATGCCCATTGACAACTCAATTTAAAGAAATAGCAGCGTAGATGGTACCCATACAAAATTGTTAAAGACTGTGTGACCTCCTTTTTCTCCTCCTTGTGCACCTATTTTATTTATTGACCTAGAAAAGATCACGGCGAACTAATATATTTGAACACACATTTTTCCATAATTGTTATGGATTTCCTTGGAGTAACTAAGGCTTTGATGAGACGCCCTCCATCATTTGGCGTAATGACCGAGGTAAAAAGAGATAGCTTAATCCTTTGAAGGACTCTGTTTACCTTGTTAGCAGAAAGATTTCCTTAATATAATGATGTGAATAACAATATTTATATTTGTAGTAAGAATATATATATATATATATATATATTAGGGTGATTCTTATTCACATTTTTTGGATTTGAGAGTCGGCTTCCCCTATGATTTTACTTAGTGCATAGAGATCATCTTGTGAAGTTTGAACGAAATCGAATAATGGGAAGTGTCCGCTCAACGGGCCAAAAAGTTATTTAGTAAACTTATGTTGTAATTTTTTTTTCGCTCTTCGATCGTCTCTAATGTCCTTGATTTCAATACTATTCAAACATTTGCCGCAAAATGTGGGTATGATTGCAAAAATTCAAAATAAGTTTTATTTTTATGTACATCCAAAAATTGAAATAGTCATTTTTATTTAAAATACCCCAAAAATGAACTATATATATATATAGATATATATATATATATATATATATATATATTATATATATATATATAATATATATATATATATATATATACATATATCAGGCTTGTGAACGGAACGCAATTTTTTTTAACGCTGAACGTGAACGAAAAAAAAGAGTTTTTCGTTCAGTGTTCAATTTTTCCAAACATTTCGTGGACTTTTTTTTCGGAAAAAACGTCATCACTACGCATTACTTTTTTGGAAATTATTTTCTAAAAAAAAATCTATCACTACGCATTACTTTATGGAAATTTTTCTAAAAAAAACCGTCGTCATTTTTTTAAAATATTTGAACGCTTAACGGAACGCTGAACGCAAAAACATTAAACAAAACGCTGAACGGAACACTATTTTTTTAACGCTGAACGGAACGCTGAACCTTAAAAAAGCTGAACGCTCACAAGCCAATATATAACTCCTAAACCTAGGAAGCTTATATGTAATCATGGCTGCATCATCGTCAATACAATGGTGCTTTATCTGTCTATTTCTCACAAGTTACAGTATTTCATGTTTTTATTTATTTTACGTATATACATTTTTAGCTGTTTTACAGGTAGTGTTACCTGGATAGAAAGAGAAAGAAAAAAAAAGAAGGGAGAGAAGTGAGGCAAAATACTCTCTCCCTTCTTTTTTTCTTTATCTTTCTATCCAGCTAACAGTAACAGCAGTTACCAATTGGTAATTGTATATTCTCATATCAAAAGATATTTTTTTGGGAGAGTACGTGCAAAGATGTATTTGCTTATATCTCTTAAAGTATAGCGATTTTTAGAACACCAAACATACAAAATGAAAGCTTGGTACACCAGCTTTAAAATTTTGGTATACTAAATCATGACATTTAATAAGTAGAGAGTTATATGTACATAAAAAAGCCTATCTCGCGTACAAAATGACGCATATAATGGATTATAATGCGTCAGAGACAAAGTAAAATTTTGAGAGGATACCTTGACGCACATCTAAGAACACATTATGATTTATTTTTTTCATAATCGATTTCTTATAGGTCAATACAGGCTCTGAATATATGATGTAAACTCAGATTGTACTGAATTCTGAATTGATAGAATGCAACCAAGGTCATTTTTGGATTTATCATTCAAGGTTTACTAAACTTAAATACTATTTTACTCTGAAGCGAACAAGTCATCTTCTACAGGCGAGTGAAGTTAATTGATACAAAAAGGCTATGAAATATGCTAACAATACACACTCCCTTTCTTGCTTTGTTTTTACTGAAAACTTTGTTTTATTAAAAAACATCAAACATACGTCTGGTAGTAAATTAGATTTCCTTTAAATTAATAATTATTATTGAAGTCGTAACGTCCACCATTTGAAGAAATTTGCGGAAAACTATATTTTACTAAATTTTTAAAACTTTGACCTCGTTGCGCGTCCTCGTAATGATGACCAATTTTGTTCAAACTTTGTATGTCGTCTTCTTTATCACCAAGAAACAGAAAATCCACAATGGTTGCTAAAATTTCAAACATTTGAAAAATGAACAACCCCTAATATCATATATATATATATAAAATATAATATATATAATGCACAAAGTCTTGGACGCTTAACTTTAAATATTTTACAAAAAATGGCTTTTTGTGGACATTTTTTTTATTAAATAAATAATAATGAATTTTGCTTAGTTACATAGATAAATGTACTGGGAAAACGTTCTTTCTCTCACTTGTTTGAAGGAATAGAGCGATTAGACATAAGTTTAACAATTTCTCTTGGTTTATTTTACTTACATGCATTTTGATCTAAGACAACAGTCAATCAGGTATTTTTTATTAAATTACTTCGTACATAAAACAAAAAAGTTGTAAACATAGCTTATATTTTTTGGACATGCAATTTATGAATAGTAAGTATTAACTAATATTTCATGTTTTATATCAATAGAGGAGTCCAGATCGGAAGAACACACGGAGATTTGACTTAAAAAAATAAGTGGGATGTATTTATCAGGGAGCCTGAAAAAAACAACAATAAAGAGTGAGTTCGGTGGGTGGGAAGAAGGAGAAGATCGTTGCACGTAAACCAGGGTATGTAAAAACCCAAAATTTTGAAAAACCCCGAAAAATTCGGGTTTTCATTACACCGTTAATTAGCTAATTAATGGTGTAATGAAAAACCCGAATTTCGAAAAAAAACCCGGTAAAACCCGGGTTTTTTAACCGTTTTTTTTTCGGGTTTTTCAAAATTTTGGGTTTTTACCATTACCTGCCGTAAACTAAGAGTAAGGAAGACAACTCTTATCATTTCAAATAATCACACTATTGACACAATGTCAATAGAGACTACACTTTGATGTTAATAAGATACACAATGATTGACGGGTCTCCAATAGTTTGACAATGAATGAAAAACATATTAAAAATCAATTGAAATAATTGTTGGTCAGCCAATTTAGAATCAGCTCCTTGAGTAATTGAGATAATGAAACAAATTCTTATGAAATACTACCTACTGACTCCAAATAGAACCACTGTTTTTGGTGGAACATATTTTCATTTATATATTTTTACTTTTTCAAGTCATATTTCTCATGAGCCTTGAATATTAATGTGACGTTATTTTTGGAATCTTAAACTTAGAAAAAAAACATTTTGGAGATCAATTTGAAAGTATTTAGATATCATGTTCAAATTCATATTAGTCTTTTTGTGTCGTATGTTTTAATTTAGTATCAAAAAAGGGAATAAATTTGTAACTCTGATTTCCAAAAATCTGGACCTCCAGGAAAAACAATGGGGCCCCTTTAGATTTAGGTGTTTAGTATAATAATTGATATCGTTTGACTAATAAAGGGAGTTGACTCACATTTGTTGACCACTTTTTGGGGATATACAAATGTACGATTATGAGGTTGAATGGCTGTAAATCATAAAGAGGATATGTTTCATCAACATAGAGTAAAACAGGGACCAGACGTAATTTAAAATTCATCGTTGGTGTGTTTAAAGGGATATATATAAGAGTAAAGAAGAACGATCCTTTTGCAAATGAACGCCTTTCATGATCATAAATCTATCAATTGTCACATTTAAACTCTGAAGGACAAGGAATATCATTTATACTTATTATATATATTTTTTTGTAATTGGACTGCTGTAAACAATTCCTCTGTAAATAAAATACTTTATTCGCAACGAATGGATCAAGAACAGGCTGATCTCCTCATAAATATTTACTGTTTGTAATGTGCTTTATAGATTTTTTTTCTATATTTGTATCTCCTTTTTTCTATTTAAACTATTTTACAAGAGGTGAATGGAGAATGAATGTATTATCAAATAATTAAAATAATTATAACGATTATTATTGACCTCTACATACGTGTCCTGTTCATAATGAATATTATAAATACTCATCATCAAGTACTGTATACAGCAATACGATCATTTGAAAAAAAGTATTGATTCAACCGTCTTTTCCTAACACTTTAATGACTGTAAGCACTCCTATCAAAATGAAGGTAATATATTCGAACCGTTAACTAACCAAAAGATAATAACTATTGTTCTGATGTACTTAAATGTCTTTGTTTCATAATATCAAACTAAAACATTTATATGTCGATGTCTATATATATTTCGACCAAATTCAATAAAGTCTTTTAACAAAAAAGGATTTTCAACCTTGAAGCTTCAATCCTTTACTAAGCACAACTAACACCAAATAAACTACTTTGATCAATAATTCAGCATTTTCAAATATAAATGTTTGTGGTAAGGAATTATTACAATAAAAAGTATCAGGCTTTTGTTTTAAATGCTGGGGGTAACAGGCAGTCCTTTAGAGTTCCTTGCTTCACCAGGGCATATGCTAAATTTGTTGCCCATACTATTATTGTGGTCCTTTATCCATTCCAACGTGATGTTGCACTGATGTTTTTCGAGAGCGATTTTACATTGATTATATATGCTAATTGAGATACTGTCATAAATCCAAAACTATTTACATCGGAAAGACTATCGGAAAGACTAATATTTTTCGGTCATGTGTTTAGCACCTGACATATTTGTTGCAAGATTTGTGATTGCTTCAACCTTAGCCTAGTATACTGTATTCTTTTCATCAATCTTTAGGTACTGTTCGTCAATTATCATATTTTACTTAGTTAATGTCCATCTTGCCTCTGTCTGTCCATTTACTTTTGTAACAATGTGCACATATCCACCAGATCATAGTCAGTTCTAACCACTTCATTGACTACTTTTTATCTCAACTGTTGAACCAAAACTTAGTGCTAAGTCAGGAATAGGGATTCTATATTTGGCTATGAAGCCATTTAGAAAATGTAAGATGTCCTCTGTATGACTGAGCCACTTTAGAGTGTTATTCATATTTGTACGTATTCTCTATAAACAGAGCTGTTCAATTAAATATTGGTGCAGTAGGATAAAGCCACATATAAATTCCATTGTAGCAGTCGGGGTTGAGTTTATGGCTCCTGTAATGCTCAAAAAACTTAGTCTCTACACTTTTTCGAAGTGCATTTTGCAGAAATTCACATGAGTGCAATCTTGGTACCAACAGTAGCCCGTAGCTCACAACCGATTTGACATAGGACTCATAGATCCATATTTACCTGAATGAACTCAATCCCTACTCTTGACCGATATATATAATATATAAGTATATACAGACATGTGTTATATATGTACATACATATATATACAACACACACCACACACACCCACCACACAAAACATATATATATATATAAATATAAATGTGAAAAGAAATAATGAATATAAAATTTATATTGTTACAATTCTATTTACAATCGCCATTAGATGTCATGGATAACAATTAAAACAGGAATACTATTGTGCTTACTCTTCGTATTTTAATTTAATCTTCATCTAGAAAAAAACCGCCTGATTTTCAAGGTCCTATCAATTTATTGTGTTAAAGGACTTGTAGTACTATAGAATTGGAACATAATATACACGATCAATATAATTGTGTCATAATCAGGCCGTGTTCTTGACCTCGTGTGATAAACCATCACTACAATTAAATCTTCAAAAGCTATTGAAGAGAAACAGTCAAATGATATATTAAATTTTATATTAGATAGAAAGTGTCGCTAATGCCTAGTTGTTTTTAGGGTTTCGACTGAATATAATTATTATAATTATTGTTTTGAATGTGACCGCTTCATTAAATGTGCAGAGAGGAATTAATAAATTATATTGGATTGATATCTGTTTAGATTTTGTTTTAAGCATTGGATATGAAGTCTGTATGTTATGACTGCTACATAATATTATTTTCTAAAATTCCCAAATACATCCTCAGACAACAAAAAGGGATTTTTATTGATGTATTATAATTTACAGGATTATTTGCTAAGTTTGTTATTTCATACTTCAAAACTTAATTACAACAAGGTTACATGCGTAACACCAACGAGTTCAATAAAGTAGTAAATGTACGTTAATGTTACTGTATTTTTCAGACAAGCAATTGCGTGTATACATACATAAACGATACATGATTGCTGCATGAAATAAACAGTAAAGTGGGCTATATATAACTATGTATAGCAATAAACAAGTAAATACATAGATTATACAATTCAACCTATTATCGAACAATAATATAAAAATTGCATTAATCAAGTATTCTAAGAATAACAATAAAAAATAAGAATTAATCATTATGTAGATTGTTAGTATTCTTTTTAAGTTTTTGATTCTTTGAATTAAAAACTTTGTATGTTGCAACCAGTTGTCGGGAGATATTTGATAAGGTTGATGGAGAGTGTCTAATTGGTATTATCTTTCTCCGGTATCTTCAGTTAAAAGCTGTATACCTGGCAGCTGAGGCCAGTATAAAAGTTCTAATTGTATATGTTTTTATTATAACATCTTTTTTTGTTCTCTACCATATGATTTATTGTATGTAAGGTGATAGGCTTTTGGCGATTCGAAGCTTTGAATTTAAGAGTGTGAGAATTCAATCGCCTTGATTCTAGCGATGATTGTTTTTCTTGCCGGCCAAACCTAATAGAAGAATGGCTTGAATATATTTTTGAATTATCTTCCATTCCAAGAACGTTGATCGTTCTTAATATAGAGATGGCCTGACAACAGTAAAAAAATGAGCTCTATCGTTGTATACTTTACCATAGTCTTGCACGGATAAAACAATTTATACATATACAGAAATCAGAAGCTGCGCAGTAAATTTCCTACCATCTGCTATATTTTTAAGGAATCTAAATTCTAAAACGCAATTTTTAGGGGGAGATTTAGCTCTCCATATTACTCCTTAAACTTCCATGTGCTTTATTTTTTTTAAACAGTAAAATTTATTTTAAGATGCAAAGGTACCAGAGATATAAACTCTTTTTGCGGATTTGCTAAGTGGAAAATAAAATTTATCTTCTTTAAAAACTGAATCTCTCTCTAAGTTATGAAAACTAAAAATATATTCCCAAGAGCCCTCTTTTCCAAAGGAGTGGAGGGTACAGATTGCGATAACGAAAGTTTTTTTTTCAATTTGAAAATTATATCTATTATGTAGTCGTTTTTTAAAAGATTGGATAAGCCTTCCCATATAATCTTTGTGCTGCTCCCCACTCTCAAACAACCAGAGGTTTATTACTAGTTAAGGACTGTCCCCATCATAAGTCTATGATAATGAGGGTTAGAGGTAGGGAGTCTTCTCACTCTTGTACGAGGCATGGAAGACAAATCCAATGAAAATTGTATTTATTCTAATAAACACATGTTAATTTATGTCAATTAAATCAGCATTAGACACCACGTGGTTTACATGCGTAACGACAAACTATCTAAAGTGATATAACTTTTGATATATATATATATTCCCATGTGTCTTTTGCGAAATTATATTTTAGGATAGGGATCTGAAAAGTTATAACTACTTGTTTATGATAGAAATAAATAAAGTAATATACAACAGGTAGAAAAAACATTGAGGTGAATTTAAAAGCTTGTGTATTTGAGTATTGGAAGGCCAAGCCCCGCCCGATAATTTGAAGGCACTGGAGTGTGCTTTATTGGGTGTTAATCACTCATTGCGAGCAAACTCTGCAAAAATGATCCTGTGGACCCGGAGGAAATAAGAGCCACTCTAATATCTTCTGCTGCTCGTTATTCGTCCTTCTCATGAAGATTCCAACACGTTGTTGCTGGATGGCAAATGCGGCGGATCTATCTTAAGTTTTACCCCAAAGTTTCGGCGACGATTTTACAATGTTAAAAAACATAATTAAATATTATAGAACTTTAAAAGAAGTTAATTTATTTGAATGATTTATTACGGTTTTAGTGTTTGTTTTTGAGTTGTAAATGTGTATTATTTTGATGTTTATGTCTATGTGTTTGAGTTTTAGATATGTATTGCTTTGATGTTTATGATTGTGTTGTTGTGTTTTATGTTTGAAAGGACATCTTAATGGCGAGGATTAATTTTAAACTACAATGTTTATCATGTCATACACATAATTCCTTCGCTAATATTTATAGTATTTTGTTCTGTTTTATATCATAAAATATGTTGGCCTCAATAAAT
>CP045891.1:2424203-2447024 GCA_013387185.1 Caligus rogercresseyi
ATACAACACGATTAAAATAGTAAGAGAGCGCGACATAGCCGTGTGCGTTAAGGCGTGTTCGACTCTCAATGTTGGGGACGTAGGTTCGAATACTCCCAAGAGGGATGGTCATTTTTGGTCTACTCATTGATTGATCCTTAGATCCTAGGTTCGATAGAATAATTTTAAGCTATAATGCTTATTCATATCTATCGGTTGCAATTCTATCGAACCATAAAGGCAAAATAAATAAATAAATAGGTGTGGATTATAGAGAGGAGGCAGGGGGGGGGGCAGAACTCATGTAACAAAGAAGGATATATCCAATAAAAAAATGTGACGTCATCACAGCTACGATTTGCCTATGTATCTAATACCTCTAGGACAACAAAGCTAAGAACGTAAAGGCTCTCAAATAATAACGTCCGAGGCTCCCTCCCTCACGTGCCACCCGGGGACGCACAGCTTCAGCATCAGGGAGGAAGTGGAAGTCCCTGAACACCGCACGGGACTCTGAGGCCTTTGGCGGTAGCCGCACGCATCTAGGAGCTCCGGAGCACGTGGCCGTCCTCTGCAGCTCCGCCTCCGCCGGAGAGCTCCCGGGTTTCAAATTTTATTTCCTTTTGAAATCAATCACTGTTTTTAAATGTAACTTTGATTTTATTTAATAACAAATAGCTACGTGACCGTCATCTGTGACGTTTCATTTTTCTTTTTTAAACATTGCGTTCTGCGCATCTGTGTATTATCTATTATCTTTGGAGAGGAGCTAAGATCGATTCCATTACTCTTTAATTTAGATTCCGGGATCCTACCCTCAAAAAAACACATTCCCTTATGAGCAAATCCAGGCACACAATAAATATATAATTATTTGTTAGCATTTACACAAGCTGGCATTTAGTTCAAAAAGGTGAGTTTGTCCAAACCCATCACATAAATTATGAAGATTAAAAGGAGAGGATTTGTCTCAGCTCAGGAGAAAATAAAATAACTCTTTTGAAGGCCGGTATTTTGGTCAGCCAAAAACATATTTAGAGAGATTTATAGACTTCTTTCGAGCCGCGTAAAATTGTGGGATGGACAGGATTTATTAGAATCACATGATTCATTCATTGTGCGTTTTATGCCCATCTACTGTTTTTTTTTTCTTATTTGCATGGATATATTATATTAGTATTTTTTAAATAATGTCTACACGTATACGATAAATAAATGTATGGTATATATAAATGATAAAAATTACAATTTATTGGAAAATACTTGGTAAAGATATACTAAATTATAGTCAGTCTAGTCTAACATATAAGATCGTCATTTCCTGTATCCTGGATACGACCGTGACACCTTTTCCGGGAGCCGGGACGAGCCGGGAAGTAAATTTTTAAGGCTGGGCCGGTCCCTTTAATATATTCGTCATTCTGAAAGTGACGACGTTTTTTTAGTATATAATTTTAAATTTTTTAATACTTTTAAAATATATTTAAAAATTATTTTCTAACAAAAAATATCGTCACTTTCAGAATGACGAATATATTAAGGGGCCCGGCCCAGCTTTAAAAATTTACTCCCCGGCTCGTCCCGGCTCCCGGTAAAAAAATGTGTCCCGGTCGTATCCAGGATACAGACCCTGAATCTAATATACGGTACTAAGAAAAATGCCAACTTTAAAATTATCGGGAAATAAAATTGTACGTAATTAAATACATAACATTCATCATATTTGAAACAGCCTCGCAGACCCTTCAGACATTGGGTCTCCAACCTATGGCCTATTTAGTTCGATGGAATTGCATCCAAATGGATAAAAATAAACGTTATAGCGTTAAAATGAGTCTATCGGATATAGGATCTTATCAATGAGGTGACTAAAATCGACCTTCCCCTCTCGAGAGTCGAATCTGCAGTCAATGCTTGATAATTGAAGAATATAAATATTTTTTGGGGGTCCCTTTTCACATTGGATATGTAGTTGCAAATTGGGTGTCAAGCTCATAGTGGGGTCACACTGTTCACACTTATTGTTTATTCGGGTTCCAACCCCAACACTAAGGGGCTCCATTTATCATACATATGCATATTGAGGTCTAAGATCCACTGACAATCGGCTCTCATGTTCCGTCAACAGAACTATAGCATAATGTTGTACCATTATTATAAATTTGGTGTATGATAGAAATCAAAAGAGTATTTGCATAGAATACTTTTTTGCGCACAACATCCTATTTTTTAGACACTGTTAATTAAAGACTGGGGATGACCCTTTTTGGTCTACTTCATTGGTAAGATCCTAGTTCAAGTGACTAATTTTAATGCTATAATGCTTATTATATCCTATCGGATGCAATTCTGTCGAACCAATTAGGCAAAACAATAATAGTCTTTTTAGGAAACACAAATGGAGACTAGGATATCTAATATACATATCCACCATGAAAATAAAACCCGAAACACAAGATGACTGAATCATTGACATTGACTCTGATCCGTTAAAACCTCCAGCAATTTAAGTAAAATAAAAGTTTGAAAAGGACCATATCAAAGGCTACATCCTGTTTGCATTTCTAGGAGGGACTCAGGGATAAAAAACTGAAAGTTTGTCTATATGTGCGGCAATAAGTAATTGCAAGGCGTATATTGCCAAATCATTAACAGAAGAAGTTTTGATTGATGAACATAATTACGCACCATGATGATCGGTGCTGCCGCCAAATACTCCGCTTTGTCACTTAAGATTCCCAAAGTACAGAACAGAGGTTGGAACTACGCGCCTGAACTGATCAAATACGTCCCATCTACATCACCTCATCTCGCAGCAACACTCAATGTCCTTATTCGCCAGTACAAGAAATACAAGAACACCAAAAACGAACGCTTATAGATTGATCTTATTTATTTTCTTTTTTTGCATTTAAGAATTTTATATATTTTAGATTTTTCTTGAATATTTGCTATATTTTATTGCCTTTTGTATTTAATAATTGTGTTAGTTGTATTTTTGTATACTTATCAAGAATGTTAAATGTTTTAGATTTTAAGGTCTTAAAAAGGAAATTAATTTTAAACTAAAATGTTTATTTATGTTATTCCTAACACAAATTTCCTTTTTAATTATTTTAATTATATGTTTTACATTGTATGATGTATTAATTTTATTCAATAAAGACCGTGCTTATGAGGAAAAAAAATAAGCAGAAAGCCATTCATGCATATCACACGAAGGCTTATAAAAACGGGAATTATTCATATAATTGCATGCTAATTCTGAGTTAATGTCATAAATGCCTCATAGAATCCTTGGATATCTAACTCATTATATTAACCTATTTAATGTGATGTCATATGAGGTGTAGGCTATGTTTTGTTGGGCTTAAGATCAATGTTGGTCAATACATGAGTGAGTGAGTCCTCCTTCACTAACCAGATGAGAAAGGATCGGTAAGGTGTTTCCACTTAGTCCTCCCTGAAAAGAAGTTAGAATAAGGCAAATTAACAATGATTTAACGAAGAGTCACTAAGTCCCTAGTATTATATTACATTATATACAGTTTTTTATAATGAAAATTAATATTTACCTCAGAGAAACGAAACCATTAATCTAACTCCATATCTGATGTCACGTTAAATATATTTGTACAATGGGATTGGATTATATATATACCATATAATAGTTGGATTTCAAGGACTAGGAGTATATATATCTATATATATAGTTTATTTTCTACCCAATTAATCAAATTTCTATATAATGAGTACAACGCAATACTATAAATCCGAGTTATATAATATTTAATTGGTATGGCGCCAAAGGCGAAAATGAATTTGACATCCTTGATAGCCAATTCTTGAAAAATGAGATACTCCCTTCTTCATATGAGATACAAAATGCTCAAAAAAATATGTTGTTATACAAATCCCATCAAATAGAAAATATATACCTTCTCGTGGGTTGAACATTCTTTAATCATATGAATGAATGATGTTTCTCATTATATTTTATTGTTATGAACATTTCATACATCTTAGGAAATTTCATTGCGATTATGGCCCTTTTATTCTGTCTTATATAATTTAAGAGTAAATATTAACGCCCGTCACAATTTTATACAACTTCATTAAAAGGGTAAATTTTATACCAAATATCCTGAAGTTTGATTCTTTAACGATTTACAATTTTTTTTCATTTTTCGTGAATGTTTTTAGTTAAATCTTATTTTGATTCAGAAATCTACAGCACCTTAGAAATAATTTTTGATTACATCAATATTATTGTTTTTCATCACTATATATTTCACTTATGAACTTCTGTTGATATAAAAAATAAATGGAATATAATTATTTTAGAATGTAGGTCGTTTTAAGAGTTTTAATGAAGTTCAATATTAGGCTGAGTCATAAAGAATGAGCTCGGTTCGAAATGTAAAAAAGGGCGTTCTAATCTCATATTTTTGTGTGGCACCAGACAGGTAATATAAATAGTCAACACTTGCACCACCCCACTCGCCGTTGCAAATGGATATACCCGACTTTCGCTCCTACTTCTTGATCCGGATCAAGCTCTTCAAGACAGTCAACGAAATCCACGGGGACCTCATGCCTACCTTCTTCCCTGACTCCTGCCCTGGTCTCTCCACCATCAAGAGATGAAGAAAGGACTTCTGCTCTGGAGAAGAACACCTCATCTGGAAGACACCGGGAGACGAGGATACAGAAGACGATCGCTGCTGCAAAGCGCCTGATCGTGGATAACCCCGGATGACCTCTCGACAGGTTGTCGCCTAGGTCTCTCTACATAGAAAACCGTTTCTTAGCTTTTCAACAGCCTCAAGCAGCACATGATTCCCTGAAAGATTGTCTGCAAATGTTGGACAACGCACGTCCTCATGCTGCCCCGGATACTAGAGACTTTCTGACCCGGAGAGACGTTGAACAGATAAAACAGAGCCTCTACCCATCCTACCTGAACCTCTGCGACCGGTACCTGTTCCGTAAGTTTAAATACCTACTCCGTAAAGACGAGTTTGGGGGTCACGAATACGCCACACTGGCCGTGCAGCGAGCGATGAAAGGGGTCAGCAAAGACGAGCTGTTCGACCATCTCAGAAAGCTCTGGGACCACAGCCATGACGTCATTGCAGTCGGAGGGTATGATTTTTATTGATATAGAAGTATTTTTATGATTTTGATGAAATTTACGGATTTTACTGGGTCAGACCCATTCTTTAGGACTCAACTTAATATTTTGTATTTATATTATAGAAAAAAAATTAAAAGTTTTTCATAAATCATAAAAAAAACATAATGGATGCTAACTTTCCTTATTTGTAAGTATACATAAAATTTACTAGTTAGCCTGGTTACATTTCTTAGATTGCTTATGCAAAAAATAAGAGCCATAAAAATGCAATGTCCTTAAAATGGCCCAACTTTTTAATATACTTATAAACTAATTGACTTTCTTTTACACCAGATCTATAAAATATGTCCTGAATATCTGGTTTTAAAGCACTGAAGCATACAATCATTTTTGCATAAAAAATGTTGATACTAAGCAAAGAAATAAGTGTACAAAATTCATTTGATTCTCCTTTATGGTAGGTTGGATTTATGGCCGGAAGTTTGTAAAATCTTAGTGGTTTGACTCCTCTGATATAATATTAATTATTTTTATAGAAACATACATACGGACATCATTTAAGGGGTATATATTTTAAAATATATTACTATATTTTAGTGATTATTCTAACAAAAAAAAAGATAAATAATTCCGTAAATGGTGGCAGGATCGCCACCTCATATTTGTTAGCAGAAAAGGCCATTTTTTTGCCTATATGGTTCGATAGAATTGCATCCGATAGGATATAAATAAGCATTATATCGTTAAAATTAGTCTATCGAACCTAGGATCTTATCAATTAGCTAGACCAAAAATGACCATCCCCTCTCGGGATTCGAACCTGCGCCCCCAACACTGAGAGTTGGACACGCCTTAACACGCACGGCTATCGAGCTATGGAATCTTGCCTTCCAGGAAGCAGTAGATCTTATTGGTAAACCTATACATAAAGTGGCCTACGCGGATGATCTTGCTCTTTGTGTGAGAGGCATAGACCGAGTAACTTTATTTAGTATAATGCAAGAAGCGCCTGACAAACTACTGCAATGGGCTGAAAATAGGAATACCACTTTCTGCAGCAATAAGACCAAGTTAATGTTGTTTTCTAAGAAGAAAAACGGGACGCATAAGTCTCTCTATTTGGGCGACTCCATAATTGAAAGAGTGAGAACCTTCAAATACCTGGGACTAGTTTTAGATGACAAACTGAGATGGACTGACCACATTAAGTATGTTACCTCTAAAGCCAAAGAAGCCTCTTCGCCCTGAAAAGATTTGTGGGAGCGGACTGGGGCCTAAGTCCTGTAAAATCCAAATGGATCTACGAAACTTATGTGAGAGCACTGGTGAGCTATGGAGCGGTAGTCTTTGCACCTAGACTTCAAGTAAATCAGTCGATGAGGACGGCTCTTCGTAAATTACAGAGACTGGGTCTCATGTCGATCACAGGGGCAATGCGTTCGACCCCAACAAGTACTTTGGAGGTGCTATGTGGTTTGTTACCACTTCATCTCTTTATAATGGAACGCGCCTGCATAGCTAGACTCAACACAAAAGAAGACAACAAACAATCGTGGTCCGACCCTTCCGCTAAGGGACATGTTCGATGGTTGGATAACTATATACGAACAAAAAATGTTCCAACATTTAGAAAGAAGTCATCGTTGTGGACAACTGAACGGGGATACAAAGTGGCACGGGAGTGGAGCTTGAAGGACTTCGATATGATTGGTTATACGGATGGCTCAAAAATTAACGGTCAAATCGGCGCGGGATGGGTCATAACGAAGGGTGACTTGGCCATAGAGCAAAGTTCCCTCAGGCTTGATGACACCAACAGTGTATTCCAAGCCGAAATTGAGGCGATTCAGAATTTTGTAAGTGGGCTGCCATTAGATACGACGAAGGATAAGAATATTCTTGTCCTTTCGGATAGTTTCTGGGCCATCAACAGTCTAGACATACAGCCCGGGGACCTTCTAACGGCGGAAGTGTTGAAGTGCAAGCAGGCCCTGGATTGTAGCAATTGCGACATTACCATTGGGTGGGTGAGAGGTCATAATGACACCACCGGAAATGAATATGTAGATGTTCTAGCAAAAGAAGGTGCCTATACGGGCATTGCAGTTTCACTGCCCACGTCAATTGGTCAAGCCAAGGGTGCTCTAAGGGAGGCATCCATGTCCATGTAGAAGGCCAATTGGCTGAAGATGAGTTCCTGCAGGCAGACAAAACATTTCATTTCCGAGCCCTATCTTGGGAAGAAAATGTACCATTATAGGAGGGCTTCTATGACCCGAATTGTCTCCATGGCCAGTGGCCACATTAACTTAAATGGACATCTTCACCGAATGGGAAGGTCGAAAACTCTGCGAGGAGCAAGATGAAACTCCAATTCATCTAATCTACGATTGTCCACGGACACGGATTGGAATGGACGAACTTGTATTGGAAACCAGAGAGAGGAAGAAGACGCTGGAGTAATTTCTTTTAAGTAGTTACAATTATTTGTCCAAATTTAATTTGTTTAATAATAAAATTAGTAGTTCCAAGACAGTTCACGACCGGCTGATACCAGATTAAGTTCTGGTATGGTGGGGCTGATCTAGGAGCTAAACAAACAAACAAACTATGTACTACTTGTAATAGTGCCCACTGGTTGTTGGGTTCAAGCCTAGATATGTCATAATTGTGACATTTGGAACCTAAGGACCAGTCTATGACGTAAATGTAACACTCAGAATCTGCAATTCTATTAGAGATATATTTGTAACCACAAATATATTTACTTCGTCATTTAAAGCTTATGGGCCTAGAAACGTTTAGCTTGAAACCCCTTTATGTCATTTGTGGAATCCGAGGGTTCATATAGATGGGGTTGGTAATAAACTATGTGCTACTGAATCTTACATACTTATCCCGATAATCCCTGATTGTGGATTCTTAATGTAAATAAAGTCTACATATATGAATGGGTGATCGAGGAAGCACTGCTGTCGTATTCCTATCCGAAAAGTCGATGAACCATTTTTTTTTCATGGTTAAAATAATTTTATTCTGTTACAGCAAAAAATAATACAGTGTAAAACTAGAGGCATGTATACACTCAGAGAGTGCAAACAACCATCGGCAATACTACCGTAGATTTCAGAATTCTTCTCTTCCAGGACAAAGAGAGGCCCAACAAACTTTGAAATCTTTTAGATACGGAGATCGCTCCATCATATCTAGGTCTTTTAAGTGCAAATTTTAAAACCACGGCTTCGAAGGATTAAAACAAATAAAAGAACGTTCAAGTGGAAAGCAGAACCTTCCAATGTTAAAATTTGACCTCTCTAAGTCATGCGCTGTAAATTTATTTTGGTTAAGAGCAGTTCTCTCGAGAACAACAGGATCTCCAAATCTCTTGATAAAGGTTTTTTTGTCCTTGTTTTGGTATATAATATCGATTGTTGTATCGATAGATAAACAGGATGGGATCTCCATAATGTCCTCTGAATCGATACTAAAAAGGGAGAAAACATTTCCAATCTGAATTTGTTAAAATGGTGCCCATGTGAATCCCATTATAAAATTCCCTGGAAGTGCAGTACCTTCTCCGGTCTTGTTCATGATACACGCCCATTCTTTCAACTATTTTACGATAATAGGTTGGAAGAATATCATCTAAGAGACACAAGCCTCCCCCTATACATTTTTTGGGACGTTTGAGGGCGGGAAGATAAGATTTATGAAAAAGTGAGGTCAACCAAGACTCTTCTTCTTTGATTGCATACTCGGCAAGTGAAGGAATTGAAGTCGCCCTATACAAAACAACAGGCACTACACGTGTATTATAAAGATCGATCCTTTTCATTAATGAGAGATGGCGCCATTGTTTCAAAGATCTATAAATTTTTAAATTCATTTTCAACCAGTTAGACATAGACACACCATTTTCATCCACTCTATACCAAGAATGTTCACTGACTGTACAGCCTTACAACTAGAGATTGTAACAGAGGGGTCTGGATTCCACGATGCTAATAGCAGTATGCCTGTTTTTTTAGTATTCATTCCAAGACCAGACTTCAGTTCGAATTTTTTGAAAGAAGGACAATATAATTTCAATTCTCTTGATGAGTTGAGCTTCAGAACTGGCTTCGATCATCAGAGTAATATCATCGGTATATAAATCAATCAAATGTCTCCCATTATTAAAAGATACACCAAAACCTATATACTTTCTCATTAACGTTCTTGTGAGGTCATGTACATTGTACATAGCGCGGATACAAACAGAAGAGGAGCAATGGGCAACCTGTCTGCAACTCCTTTTGAGTAAAATGGGGGTACTATTTAGTCTATATAACGTTAAAACTGAAGAACCATTAACTAATAATGACCTGATGGGGTTAAAAAACTTTTGGGGAAGAAGCTTTTTAATAGACTTTAAACATGAGCATGCATATAAAACATGATCATGCAGCCATTTTGTTTTTCACATATCGGCAGCATCGGTGGAGTTTGTATCGTTCCGGACAAAAAAACACTAATTTCATTAATAGTTAGGATTACAGCACTATCACAAAGTTCATCATATGGGTTACGTCATTACAGGGGAAATCTTATATATTCATTAACAAACCATCGTCATGATGCCAATCAACCTATAGTGTCAATATTTTTTCTGCCGTTTATTTGGTTATATTATAAAATCAACTATTAGAGAAAAAGGATAATACTAATCTCATCAAAAACTATTTCTTTCCTGGCTTCCTTTAAAGATAACTTTAAAAAGCCTTGATCATATCAAGACTCCTCTCCTTCCTGCAATAACTCAGAAAGAAACATCAAAGTGTTAGAATAAATTAATTTGGACGGATTGAAAAGAATATACATTAAAGGTTCAGTCACGAGAGAAAAAAAATTGAAGGACATAACTAATTACCACAATTTAATCAGAACCTAAAAACTTAACTTTGGAAACCACATTTCCCATGATCACAAATCAAAGGAAGTGAAACTTAATTACACTTAGATTACACTATGTAACAAAATTAAGGTCTTTGTTTGGCCTGGCTGAAATTCCTAATTTGAGTCCATTTTTACGTAGATTCCAAAAATGCCACTTAAAATATCGCCCAAAAAAAGGTTTGGCTTTTATGACATTTTTTGAAAATTACGATTTTCATCATTTCTAATGGTTCAGACCAAGTATCTTCGTGCAAAGTAATAATACCACAAATGTCAGGCGTATTTATTTTTTCACCATATCTGTGCATTTAAAATCCGTTTTTATAATTTATATATCTTTGTACTAATCGAAAAAATCGGCTATATATTTCAAAAAGTTGACCATATTTTAGTGTTCTATTTAAGCAGCGATATTTTTTGTTTCGAGTCTATTGAATAAATCAATATGTAATATATTTTTGGTATATGTCAATGCATTTCGGAACAGTTTTCAAAATTTTGTTATCTGGCATGAAAGTAAAGAAAAGATCAATTTAGTAGGACGAACTATTGATCATATTAAGTAACTACTTTAGGCAATTCTTATTTTTTTTACTTCAAAGGAAAGCATGACATTATATTTATGGTGTTTGAAAAGTATTAAATAACAAAAATATTGCATATTTCCCGATAAAAAAATTATGCAGATTTTTTCAATACATTACAATATAAGTGTAAAATTTAATTAAAATCTGTAATTTAATCAAACATTTCGAATCCAATTCACCGACAACGTGTTAATCATTATTATTTTGAAGTTCCTAAGCTTATATAAGATCATAAAATGATGAAAAGAAAGTAACTAAAGTGATGCTTATGATAAAAAATATCTTTTAAGCATTTCATTTTTAATTTTAACATAAAATTTGAACAAATTCTAACATACAGATCTAATTATATAACTATCAAAAATAGAAACGAATACATCAAACCAAATATATAAAAATGGACTAATCCAAAAGTTTCAATTCAGGCAATTTTTTAATATATTTTTTCATAAGAGATGGAATCACGAGGGGAAGTGACTATCGTTCGCTCAATTCCACATTCTATCAATGAGTGAGGGGATCTTGAGATCCAATGCCGTATATAAAGCAAACAACTTTACTTTTAGTAGTATTATATGAGATTCTCAAAGGCTAAATAATATTCCCAATAGTTTAAGGGAGTGCGAATGCTGTGTGCGTACAGGCGTGTTCAACTCTCAATGTTGGGGGCGCAGGTTTCGAAATCTCTCTAGAGGGAATGATCATTTTGGTCTATATACCTTATTGAGAGGATCCTAGGTTCGAGTGACTAATTTACATGCTAGTATATTTATTTATATCCAGTCGGATACTGCAATTTTATTGAACCAATTAGGTACAAAAAATTAGTTTATAATTCTCAAAGCAACTGTTTGTATAGTCGGAGTTCTTTTCTTCCATATTGTCAACCAGTCTTCTTCCAAAGCAACTTTACTCTTTTTTTTTCTCCTCGCGTCCGCTTCAAAGATAACCCATGATACATTTCATGTTTATGAAAGGGATTTTTCTCTGCTCTGTTCAATTATGAGTTCATTTTACTCACTTCAATACCCCTAGTGAAACACCTACTATGCAGCTAAAAAAGGGACTCTTTGGGCACTCTGCCCATGTCCCAGTATTGATCATTCTTCAAATATTGTTTATCATCCTTTTTGGTGTCTTCGTTGTGTACAATCCAGAGACCGCTAAGGTTGGATCACCTGATGGAAAGGGTCTCGAAGTGTATCCCAGTAAGTATTTTTTCAACTTTTAAGGGGAAGATGTTATTATACTAGGGATTTATCGAGAATCGAACCTGACCCATTATTAGACCTATTAAAAACACTTAATGATCAATGTAGATGGGCCTATATAAAGCCTTTATTGCACTATATAATTGTAAGAGTTATTTTTTCCCAGGATTATTAGACCACTTTTGTTTAAATATATACTAAAAGAAAACGTTCTTACTTTGTTCTTGTTAAAAAATATGTTTAATGTTATCGAATAATGAAACTCAGTGTCAAAACCAGAGTTAATAAAAATAGCAATAATATCAAATTATCCCCGAGCAAAGCGGGTCTTCATGGAACTACGCCATCGACTTGGTGAATTTCAGTTGGCTGAACTCCTACAGATATTTTAGCCATCTAAAGAAAATTGTTAAACAGTATTTTTACTATTACAACCGAAAGTTTTAAGTTATTGTTGTTTTTTGCTTAAATGTTATTTTATATTATGTCTTGTAACGTGTCAACAAAATTTAGTATATATATTGTAAAGCTCTTTTAACGCTTTGTTGTGTCCTTATTGTAGCTAGGTCTTCTGGTAGTAGTCTAATTTTAAAGTATAATGTTTATTTATGTATTATTTTATACACAATTCTACTGCCTTTTTTACTTTGTATCTTCTGTTACAAATGAAATAAAGACCAGGCTTGTGAGCGTTCAGCTTTTTTTGCGTTCAGCGTTCCGTTCAGCGTTCAAAAAAAATTAGCGTTCCGTTCAGCGTTCCGTTCAATGTTTTTACGTTCAGCGTTCCGTTAGCGTTCAGCGTTCAAATATTTAAAAAATAATTTCCAAAAAAAGTACTGCGTAGTGATGACGTTTTTTTTTTTAGAAAACAATTTCCAAAAAAGTAATGCGTAGTGATGACGTTTTTTAAAGAATTTCCCTAAAAAGTACTGCGTAGTGATGATGTTTTTCCAAAAAAGTCCAAGAAATGTTTGGAAAAATTGAACGCTGAACGTAAAACTCTTTTTTTTGCGTTCAACGTTCAGCGTTCAAAAAAAGTTGCGTTCCGTTCATTGAACGTGCGTTCAGCTGAACGCCGTTCAATTTTGCGTTCCGTTCACAAGCCTGATAAAGACCTATAATTATTTATTTTTTTTTTTTGAAATTTACCCACAAATTTATATATATTACAGTCCAAATACATGTTTTCAGAACTTCCTATAATTTTGTTAGAAAAATACAGTCTATTTACGACGATCCAATATGATTTTTTTTGTTAAATTAAGTTATTTAAATGTATTGGCACTACAACTTGAATATCTTTTGCTCTCCAAATATTAGTATCTGCTCCAAAAGTTTCATATCTGTCGACCCTGTTAGAGAAGACTAAATCCAAGAACTTTATAGCAAGATGTCCGTTAATGTTTTTTAGATTATGTTTTGCAATCAACATTACCGTATTTTTTTGAAGAAAAGAATCGCAGTGGCTGGAGTGTTACTTTAATGTGAAATTATTAGCATAATGCAGGTGTTGTTTTAATAATTCATTATATGTTTCGTCGTTTAGGCATTACAAGATATATGAATCATGTTGCGTTATTTCTCCTTTAAAAAAGTTGTATAATTAACGAATTAATAACGAAAGTGAAATTTTGAGCGGAATTACATTTTAATCAGGATACAGAATAAAGTTCTTTCTACAGATGCTTTTGTTTTACGCCTTGAAATTCATTTATCTAGAAATAAACTTAGCCAATATGCTAATGAGATGGCGTCCTTTTATTGTTATTGTTATTGCTTAATCATATTTTTCCTTTCACACTCCTAGTATTGTATCCTAGCCCGTACGATCAAGCTCTGTATGGTATTATTTATTATCCTGAAAACCAGATTTCCTCATAGACTTCTTGATTCAACAACTGCAAAAAAAAGAAATACTGCCATAAATTACGTCTACTGAAGTATGACCGATTCCGGAATAATATATCAAAAAACACGTGATTTAAAACCTGTTTAAGGATCATTGTTCATAAGTGCCCATTTATTATTTTTATGCTCAAGATCTTAATCTTTTTATTTGGAAAAGTATATGCAAAGGAAAATATTAACTATAGGAGATTAAACATTCATGGGGAAGTCGAATTGTCATTATAAGGAGTCTCTATGAAATGACTAAATTCTATATGTCTGACAGCTTCTCAAAAACAAAACAACAAGGACTCTCAATTGAGTCAATTTGTCTAGGCTAATGTAATTTGATTGAATTATACTGATGTCTATTTAGTCTTGTTGGGTTATGTAAAGGATTTAAAGTGATTTAGGGGCGATACATCATCTACAAATAGATACTTTGGTAAAAGAAAAAGGAAAATAATGAATTTATATCGTTGAAATATACATCTAGTCTACTCATGACGAAGCTTTAGGATCGGAGATCAATTGCTATACTTAATACTATATCGCTGATTATCGGAAAGACTTAGATCGCTTTATGACAAAATTATAAAATCACTAAAAATGTAATTATCACATTAATAAACAAAGCTACATTCATAATCAAATCTACATTCATGATTTTTTATATTTAAAAGGACCGTCCGCTTTATAAGTATACCGCATCTTCTTCTGTTTTATGTTATAGTATATAAATACACCAATTCTACATATTTCTCGATTAGTTCTGATTGTAATAAAATCGATGGAATCTCTGGCGTCTCTGATCCTTGTATCTTTGTATCGCAGTGAATATCGGATTCATTTTTACCTAATCGCTCACAAACATCCTAATGGCTCTTTCTCTGATATTCTCTACTTCGAATATTCCATTTCTTGATAACCGTAGATACACAAAAAATTGGAGAGCTAATTTCCTTCAGTAATAGAGTAATACTTTCAGAATGAGTCAATAAAAAAAACAAATCAATACATAATAAAGCAAGCTTTCATTTGATATATTTTGTGTTCTAAAAATCGCTATACTTTAAAGATATAAGCAAATACGTACTCTCCCCCAAAATGATCTTTTGATATGAGAATATACGATTATACTCTGTTAGTGTTACCTGGATAGAAAGAGAAGAGAAGGGAGGGAGTAGTTTGTCCTCACTCCTCTCCCTTCTTTTTTTTCTCCTATCCAGGTAACACTAACTGCCGTTACCAAATGGTAATCGTATATTCTCATATCAAAAGATCAATTTTTGGGGGAGAGTACGTATTTGCTTATATCTCTTAAAGTATAGCGATTTTTAGAACACCAAATATATCAAATGAAAGCTTGTTAACCAGCTTTAATATTTTGGTATACTAAATCATGTCAATTTAATAAGTAGAGAGTTATATGTACATTAAAAAAAGCCTATCTCGCGTACAAAATGACGCATATAATGGATTATGTATGCGTCAGAGACAAAGTAAAATTTTGAGAGGATACCTTGACGCAAATCTAAGAAACACATTATTATTTATTTTTTCATAATCGATTTCTTATAGGTCAATACAGGCTCTGAATCATATGATGTAAACTCAGATTGTACTGATTCTGAATTGATAGAATGCAACCAAGGTCATTTTTGGATTTATCATCTAAAGTTTTACTAAACTTAAAAGTACTATTTTACTCTGAAGCGAACAAGTCATCTTCTACAGGCGAGTGAAGTTAATTGATACAAAAAGCTATGAAATAAGCTAACAATACTCACTCCCTTTCTTGCTTTGTTTTTACTGAAAACTTTGTTTTATTAAAAAACATCAAACATACGTCTGGTAGTAAATTAGATTTCCTTTAAATTAATAATAATATTGAAGTCTGTAACGTCCACCATTTTGAAGAATTTGCGGAAAACTATATTTTTACTAAATTTTTAAAACTTTGACCTCGTTGCGCGACCTCGTAATGTTGACCGATTTTGTTCAAACTTTGTATGTCGTCTTCTTTTATCACCAAGAAACAGAAAATCCTCAAGTTGCTAACATTTCAAACATTTGAAAAATAAGAACACCCTAATATATATATATATATATTATATATATATATATATCGATATATATATATATTATATATATATTGATATATTATATTATATATATATATATTGTATATATATAAATATATATAAACGTTAAGTTTAAATTGATTGCTTGTTGAAAATCTACGATAGAATGGGCAATGAAACTCAATATAATTCAATAAAAGTAAATATAAAAATAGATTGTACCTAAGACATGTATCAAATAAACATAATAATAATCAACGAATAAATACAATTTAAAAGAAAAAAACACATACAACTATAATAGATATAGATTTCAAATATTTATTTTTAAAATAAGGTGATTTATCAAATTCTCATTGCTTCAAATAAGCATAAATTTGTCATTGCCAAAGTATTATGTTCCAAGTTCATTCGCGTATTTAATTTTTTAACGATAGAAGTATGAACATATAAAACGAATGTTTTAGTTGATAATAATTTGTAAAATATATATTGTGTCTTTTTATTAATGATAATTTTGTTTCATTGTTTTAATTGCTTCTTTTAATTGTCTTTATGTTATAAAAGATTGTCGTTTTACGTTTTGTTTTAAACTTATACATATCTTCTCCCTTCGGGAATCAACAAGCTGACACTGAGCTTATTTGTTCCCTTAATTATTGTCAAGTGTGGTAGGTAAATGTGGACTTAAGAACAATTTAAGACTAAAAGAAATGAAAAAAACCATTTTAGCATTTTAGACTTAAACAACTTATATTCTATTATTTGGACACCAATTGAGTCATGTTTCTTTGCTTCATGTTCAACTCCTAAAAGTAATATAAAGGTGGTTAATGTTACACCCTGTATCAATATTACCTATTTTCATTAAACAATCCATTATAGTGTTCCAAGATGTACCGTCATGATATTCATCGGCTTCGGATTTCTCATGACTTTCCTGAAAAAGTAGGGATGAGTGCAGTTTCCCTGACCTTTCTACTTGGCGTTATGTCCGTTCAATGGGGAACGCTTGTCATTGGATTCTTTCATCTTCACCATGGAAAAATTGAGTTGGATCTACAGAAGTAACAAAAACAAACATTTGTTATAAATGAATATAAGCTAATACATGGTTTTAATAGAATGCTGGGCGCAGAGTTTTCAGCTGCCACTATCCTCATTTCTTTCGGAGTAATCATTGGGAAAACAAGTCCTCTTCAACTTATAGCTATGGTCCTATTGGAAATCGTCTTATTCGTGATTATGAAGTCATTGGTCGAGGTATTATTGGGGTAAGTTGGGATTTTGATAAATATATTCCATTCTAATCTGAGGATTGAGCTGGGATGTATTTTAAGAAATATTCAATCGTCATTCTAAGAAGCTAATATCATATAATTTTGTTTTCTCGTTTTAATATAAAATAGCTTACGTTTCCCTAACGTACCTACAGTTGGTGTGCTTTAAGTCTTTTTTGAGGTTATCATTTCTTTGAATGCGATCAAGTGGGAGAGATAAAATCTTACCAAAGGACGGTAAACTCTTTTTTGAAGGCGTTTTAGGCCCCCAAACTTTTTTAACTCAGTTAACAAGTCATTGGATTTATCTTCAATCAGATCTCCTGATCACACGGTTAAACGTAGTTATTTAATCTAATGAAATAAGTAAAGTTTTCATTCAAGAAAAATGATTTTTTTGTGACATGGATGATATTATTAGTTACGATAAATCGAAAGCTAAACGGGTATATTTTTTCTTTAATCGTATATGATAGATACACTAAATCAATAACAAAATATTATGAGTAACAAAATGTATTATATAATAGCCTTTATTCCAAACTTGACTCACTTACAGTAAGGTCTCATGATACTCTAACGGCATATATAAATTAAATAATCTGAGTCTTCGATCAACAAGAAAGCTGATTCAAAATAAATATACATTTTATTTGTAAAAAGTCCGTATATACAGGGTGATTCACTTAAATTGAGACTCCATATTACAACTACAATCTTTGTATTAATTTTTACATAAATATTTTTTAAACAAATGATGCCAATGTGTAATTTACAAAATGTATTTCAATAAATTTTCACATATCCTCCTTTGGACTTCAATACAGCTTGAACCTCCTCATGGTGGAGGCAACACAGGCAGAATCTCTTCCTCAGACAAAGATTTTCACGTCCAGGCCACCCACAACAGTCAGAATGACCGGGTTTTATTTAAAAAGGAAGACATCCCCGTGCAGCTGAGGACTCTCTTCAGAAGCCAAAGCCACCCTCAGTCATGGTCTGAGCTGAGAAGATTCCGCCTGTGTTGCCCCACCGTGAGGAGGTTCAAAGCTGTAGTGAAGGCCAAAGAATATGTGAAAATTTAATAAATACATTTTGTAAATTACACATTGTGCTATCATTTTTGTTTAAAAATTATTTGTGTAAAAATTAATACAAAGATTGTATGTAGTTTGTATAGTGAGTCTCAATTAAGTGAATCACCCTGTATGCATGTATGTTTGTTAAGGAAACATGGCGTTTAAATATATAGTATATATTTTTAATAAGCATTGTAGCATGAAAGTATTCAATTGAAGTATTGCCAATGAGGTAATCAGTATTGATCTTCTCCGCTCGGAAGGCGACCACGCATTCGCAACATTGATATTGAACACGCCTTATCGCATTCAGCTCACGTATCCTTTTTCATGTTCCTTTGGGGAAGAAAATGTGTTGAAATAAAGTCCATTTAAACCATAGAGAAATAAAGATATAATGAGCTTATTCCCTTCAACAGGAGATAAAAATCGTTCAGCTGTTACCTGTGCCCAATGTAAACAAAGTAATTTGTACTACGTCATCGTAAGTTGATCATAGAGATAGAAAGATTTGTTTATATGGGGACAATGACGTATTTCTCTGATGAATCCAATTAGCTCTCTATGTTTTATATTTCTATGATTTAAACTAGGATATATACAATGAAATTGATCAATATTAATATTATATTTTCTCCTCACGGGAGTCGAACCTGCTCCCTCAAAATTGGGAGTCGAACAAGCTTACACTGAGATAACTTGTTCCCCTCAATTACCGTCTAGCTATTAAGGGCATTATGGGACTCACAAAAACATATTAAGCCGGGCTCCTTCGACCTACAAACAAATCTATAATTTTGTATTGTATTATAAAGGCTCTATGCACAGAGATACGCCTAACTTCCTGTAATAAATTTGGCATTCAAAAGGCATCAAGCAAGGGATTGCCTCTCCTAGGTAATGAGAAAGATGGAGATATAGGTAGAGAAAATGCATTCGAAGTCACATCATAAAGTATGCACTTGTGCATTTGCAATCGATCAATTACACCACCGTTGGTCACAGAAAAAGTGCATTTTATCATTATTTTGTTTGAAGAAATGATAAGAGAATAAAAAATTAGATTAATTTGTCATACTCAAAATGATGTAGACATTAAGGAACGGATTCTATGAGCCTTTTGATTCAATTGCTTATTACGTGAAATGTTCTGCTCTTGTAATTGAAAACAATTCAATCTAATAGTTTATTAATTTTTTTTGTTTTTTCTACACGTTTAACTCTTGTTTACATATATATATATATATATCTCTTGTTTTTAGATTTGCATAATAATGAACTGATAATATGTATATTTTTAAATTTAACTAAAGTATATCTGTTTGTTCCGATTTTCTTTGTCTGATTATTTTATATTATTTAAAACGGAAACAATTATAAAAGAATATTGAATTCATTACAACAGCTTCCTTGTAAAAAACAATAGGGTTTACTTTATTTATTCAAACGTATGCGAATTCTGTTCGGAAATAACATAATCTACGCTTTATATCTCAGGATTTAATAGTAATAATATAAAACAAGACTTGGGATGAATATTTAAGAGTGTATATTATTTATGAATTGTTTTTGTAACAGCTAAACATATGTTGAGATTGCTCAAAATTTTCCAGAGCACAACTTTTTACATATTTTTTTATAACTGTGCTGCTCGTATCAAGCATTTTGAAGTTGTCCACAATTCTGGTGCCGAAAAATATTTTTTTCATAATTATTTTTCTAAATAACTGTGTGTTTATACCTTTTTATGTGTGCCTGAATATTACTGATCCTGTCAAGGCAGAAATCGAAAATAGAGTACGGTGAGGGAATCTTCTAGGAGTGCTTATTTCAGCAATTAGAACTAATGCTCTTATACATTATCCCTGTGGTCCTCAGCATTTAAAGTCGTGACACCACAATATAATAAATTCTGTTTGACGAGAATAACTTGTCGCCCTATAATACTAGTCTATCACCATATTAATTTTGCGCAATTATATTTTTACACAATGATTTTTAAGCTCAGAAATCAAATGACGGCCCAATGAATGTTGGGAACCCAATATTGAAATGACTGCATTATACTGCTGATATTTTTGTTATCTTGAGTTCATATTGCTTTCTCGTTTTATTTGAACAGACAGTGGATGCCGGGGACACAATATTGTTCATCTGTTTGGGGCCTACTTTGGCTTGGCCTGTTCCTTCGTCCTTCAGGACAAGCGTGTCTCCAACCACGAGAACCAGGGCACGATATAACTCCGACCTTTTTTCCATGGTGGGAACTATTTTCCTTTGGATCTTTTGGCCAAGCTTCAACGCCTCCACACGGCTGTTCGGGGCGGACCCCAGCATCGGGCTGTTTCTCAACACTTACTATTCCCTCTGCGCCTGCGTCGTGTCCCTCATTCGCATTCTCAGCTCTTACCAAACTCCAAGAAAAAGTTTGTCATGGAGCATATTCAAATGCGACACTGCGCGGCGGAGTGGCCATCGGGGCTGCGGCGGACATGTTTTGTGACACCCATGGGAGCCCCTCATCGTGGGAACGGTTGCTGGAATACTGTCCACACATGGCTTCGACTACGTCACTGTAAGTTGAACATTTCTTATATATCATATAAATATGGTAAAATATCTTTAATATAACACTATGTAACAAAATTAAGGTCTTTGTTTGCCCCTGGGCTGAAATTTCTAAATTGAGTCCCATTTTTTACGTAGATTCCAAAAATGCCACTCAAAATATCGTCCGAAAAAAGGTTTGGACTTTATGGCCTTTTTTGAAAATCAAGATTTTCATCATTTCTAATGGTTCAGGCCCAGTTATCTTCGTGCAAAGTAAGATAACCACAAATGTCAGTGATATTTATTTTTCTACTATATCTCTGCATTTCAAATCAGTTTTATAATTTATATATCTTTCGTACAATTCGAAATAATCGGCTTTATATTCAAAAAGTTGACCATATTTTAGTGTTCTATTTAAGCGGCTATATTTTTTTGTTTTCGCGTCTATTGACTATAATCAATATGTAATATATTTTGGTATATGTCCATACTTTCAGAACAGTTTTTATAATTTCGATATCTGGCATGAAAGTAAAGAAAAGATCAATTTAGTAGGACGAACTACACGACGTAACAAAATTAGGTCTTGTTTGCTTCGTCCTACTAAATTGATCTTTTCTTTACTTTCATGCCAGATATCGAAATTATAAAAACTGTTCTGAAATGTATGGACATATACCAAAATATATTACATATTGATTATAGTCAATAGACGCGAAACAAAAAAATATAGCCGCTTGAATAGAACACTAAAATATGGTCAACTTTTTGAAATATAAAGCCGATTATTTCAAATTGTACGAAAGATATATTTAAATCAGAGAGATAGTTAGTAAAATAAATACTACTGACATTTGGTGTTATTCTTACTTTGCACGAAGATAACTGGGCCTGAACCATTAGAAATGATGAAAATCCTGATTTTCAAAAGGCCATAAAGTCCAAACCTTTTTTCAGACGATATTTTGAGTGGCATTTTTGGAATCTACGTAAAAAATGGACTCAATTTAGAAATTTCAGCCCAGGGGCAAAATCCTGTTACATAGTGTAATCAGTGGCGTAGGGCATGACTACGGGCCCCAATGCAAAATTTGTAGGACGGGCCCTATCACAGCTCAAGCAATTTTTTTAAAATAATTTTTGGGCGATTTTTGAGGTATTAATCTTTGAAGGGAAATTATTTATCAACTGAGTAATTTATTCAGTGGGTTTATTTCATAAATGAAATGCATATTTAAATTAATCTCTTTTTAATATATATATATATATTATTAATAGTCGCTGTTTGGGCGCTTGCATTTTTCTTTCCAGTAGGCCTACTTTTCCTTGTTATAATGGCACAAGGCGAGCCTTGCGTTGTGCGGAGTCCTCGATGATTTCTTTAATGTCCAACTCCTATGCTCGTATGTTTTCATGGACGAAATAGCCATCCCACTAAGCCTCTCCTGGTCATAGTACTCCTCAGATAGTTCTTAATAATTTTTAATTTTGAAAAGGATCGCTCAGCTGAGGCCACTGTTACAGGTATTGTCAAGAACAACAGCAAGGCAGTACATACATCGGAGAACGTGGATGTTATAGACTGGTTATCCAAAAGTAGCATTTTAGCAAGCTGTAACACAGTCATGGAGGAAGACTCCTTTGCAATCTTCTCTCTGAAAAGGTCCTAAATGACACGAGCTGAGCTGGAAAAGCTTTCCTATGTCCCTGTTGTAGTGTTCGGAGATACGTTTTGCCTTGTCATGAAGCTCATCGTCGCCTGCCAGCTGTAGGGTGGTGGGGTGCAGCGCCTCGAACATGTGTAAACTGCACGCATAGATTTAATCTCTTGGTCATTTGGTGATTATTATATCAAATTGGCATAGAAAATGCTCACTCTGAAATAACTTTATGGATTTGATAGCGTTCATCTTCAGCGAGCTCGTCAAAATGACGTTTAACTCTCCTTGTTCTGACATTTTCAAAAGTGAGCTGGATCGATTATGAGCTCTCCCTCCCCATTAGTTGCGAGAGTCTGTGTCGGTATTTTTCCTCCTCGAACGCATTTCGATACTCGGACATAGTCTTTATGGCATTCTCCAGCAGACCC